>PVJA010029679.1:0-26389 GCA_004027025.1 Myocastor coypus
TTTTTTTTTCTTGCTGGGTGGTCAAGGGCAAGTCGAAGCAAGACCTGTATAACAAAACATTTTTTTTTGTATCTTCCAGGGTCAAATCCCCTCAGGATTAAGTTTGGGACCACAGACAGTACTTTGTAGAATTGTTGTTAGTGTCAGCCTTCAGGACGAGTCACGGCCATTGCTTGGCCATTTTGCTTTCTGTGAAAGCCTGAGAGAATGTTTTTCTCTGGGTGACTCTCCTTAGATGCACTGCAGTTCATTCATCCCTTTCCTCTGAGGTCCCATAGTCTCCTTGACCAGGAAATTGGGGACACTTCTGAGTTATAGGATATTACAGCACAGGTTCTCTTATATCCTGGGTCTTTATTGACCTTGAAGGGCTAGGGCCAAAATATTGGCTATCCTTATAGCCCTTCTTTTTCTCCAATTTTCGGTCTGTTAACTTACATTCTTAATCCTCCAGCAGAGAAGCTTTGTGATACTAATACTCTATAACATAGGTACTTGAGCTTATCATCACTGGCTTTCTGAATATTAAATATCTTTGACTTAGCTTGGAAATGATATTTTCTGACCATCATTGATATTCTAATAACTTTCCATACAATGTGATATAAGCATTTACACAATTTTGACACAGATATTTGGAAATTCAAGGAAATACAAAATTGTAGCCTGTCAAGAATATGGTTTTTGGCCCAGTCTCTTATTTTCAAGTACTACTCTTGAGAGAATGACAGTAACTGACTTTACACCAGGAGCGGTACATATCAAAAAGACAAGAGTGACATGTATTCCAAACACGGTTTTAGCATTACATTGTGCTATAGTCAATATGCTGAACCTTTTGAAGGTTCTTGAGACCAATATCTGATTCATCCTGTGTACATAAGTGTATGGTTTTGCTATTGATATGTTTTCTGCTTTGTCTGCTTCCAGTCACTTCGTTGTTTAATCCATAACACATTCAGCTTTAGTCCACTGAGCTGTCTGGCCAACCCATCCTTTGTTATTTTGTGTGTGGGCCAAGGAAGATGAAAGAGGTGGAAATAAGTAGGCGAGATTCAGAAAACTCCATGTAAAGGCATAGATGATTTAGCCCAAAGAATACATAGATGAAATTTTAAGGAAATTAAGGATTAAGAGATTACGTATTTTGAGAGCTGGAGGTTTCTGAGAGCTGGATGATAGAAAAATAGATGTAAAGCAGAGCTCCACTAGCCTCTCTTCTGCTCTAGAGCTCATGACGAGTGTTGAGATCACTCAGCTGAAGCAGACAGCACTTTCATCAGTGAAATGACTTGGCCTACACTTTATCTTGTGGATTTCACAGTTGCAGTGCATGAAAACAGGAGGGCTGTTAAAGAGGACTGCAATAATCAACAGGACTTCTCCAGAGAACTCACCTACAGAAATCACAGTGCCCAGCTGTGCTCATGGCAATGCCTTTGCTGTGGGAATTCCAAAGATGATCATCAGCGTCCTTCTCGTCCTGGTAACTATGGAGCCTGCTTCGCCATCACCAGATCTAGGAACACTATGTATCCTATAGCACAGGAACCGCAAGAATTTGTGTTTGAAACTATATCCTTGGGTGTCGGCATTCTCGTGTGAGTCTCAGTCGTGACATAGGAACCGAGCGCGCCAGGCTCCCTTACCCTCCCCTTTCCTTTTCTGGCTTTAAAGAAATAGTTCTACAGCTATTATTTATTTATTTATTTATTTATTTATTTATTTATTTATTTATTTGCTGTTTTCACAGGATAAGGGGGGTTCTCCAATTTCTTTTCCTACCTGAGTCCCAAAATCTTTTTATGACTTCTGTTGACCAATCATATACTAAGTCAGGAAAAAGCAAGGAAAACTTTTGCATTATAATTCAAGGCACCCAGCAGAAATAAAAAGGAATCCTTTCAGTTTGATAAAGCCCAAGAGTAATGGTAGAAGCTGTGAAAGTCTAATTGCCCTGTGCATGCCTGACTCCAGGGAGCACTATTTCCTTCACCTCTCCTCTCTGCTCACATACAAACTCACTTTGACACCAAGGGAAAAATTGAAAGAGACAGAGAGACTTCTGATGCCAAAAACAAATAAACAAAAACCAATGCAAAGCAAAATAATAACAAGTAGGGAAGTAGAGTATCTACTTATAGAGGAAAACCGAGAAAAACGGTGTAGGAGTCAGGGGCCAGGCAAAGGAGATGTCAAAAAAGGAGAGCCCTAGAGAAAAGTGGAACTTCAGGACAGTCTAGTTGAAGCTATAAGTTATAAATTCCCTCTTGAGGAGTTACTGGCTTGAAAGGAATGGAATGAAAAGCCATTTCCAATTCCCTAGTACTTTCTTAGACTCCGTAGGGGAGAGTAATGGTCTGTAAAACCCAAAGAAATGAAGATCCACAGGGCTGCTAGGATCATATGTTCAGGGACTAATCTCTTATTTGCAAACTTTATACAAAGAAGCAAAAGAGGGGCAGGGGAGATAGCTCTGTGGCACAAGTGCCTGCCTGGCAAGTGCAAGGTCATGAGTTCAAACCCTGGTCCCACCAAATCAAAACAAAACACACACACACACACACACACACACACACACACACACACACAAATAAGAGCACACACTTTTGCCGGGTGTGGTGGCTCACACCTGTAATCCCAGCACTCGGGAGGCTGAGGCAGGAGGATTGGTGCGAGTTGGAGACCATCCTGGGCTACAAAAGTGAGCTCAAGGCCAGCCTCAACTGCATAGCATGACCCTGTCTCAAAAAAGACAAAAACAAAAACAAAAACAAAGAAGCAAAAGACAAAATTTTTACCTGCACTAGTAGCTTCTGGGTCCATGGTTTAAAAATGTTTCTGGGTACATGTAAATAATTCACGAATATTAGTATTAATAATGATATTTTAGGTATTTTTAACTACATGTAAAATACATATATTCATATATATTAGTTGTTATGTTATTAGTACTATTAACTAATCAGCATATTTATCTAAATTCTTTTCTGTTTGATAATTACTCAAGAGCAAAATTTCCACATTGATGTCCTATCTCATTATTCTAAAGGTCATGTTAAAGAAATTACATCCTATCATATAGAATGCCAGCAAAACTTAGTTTTAGAAATAAATCCTGACCAAAATATACAAATAGAGAAATACACATACAACACTAGATTTTTCAAACTTATATTCTGTTACAAATTTATTATTGCAAGTGTTTATAACCTTTTTCTTGGGAAATTAAAGTTTTAAGGTTGCTCTGAAGGGTTCAGAATTTTGCAGGACTGGCACATGGGTGAGAGCCAGTATTTAACAAGGTACTGGTCTTCCTGGCACTATTACCACTATTCGTTCAGAGGGAGCACCTAGCTTCCAGGAGCCAACATCTCAGCATCTTTCCCACAGGCCCATCTGCTTGCACTGCTCCATGAAGATGCAACAGCTCAAAGCATATGACTAGGACTTCTTATCTTGGAGAATTACTGCTGAAAAGTTCTTGAGAACATGCATTTGGTTAGCATAGTAAGTTGGCTCAAAGACTGTTGGTCTATTTAAAAGCTTGAGTGTCATGAGCCTGTTACCTATGGTCCTTAGAAGGAGAAGTTTTCTAGGTTCACAGTGTATAAGTCAAGAATAAGTGGAAGAGCCAGGCGTGATGGCGCACGCCTGCAATCCCAGCACTCGGGAGGCTGAGGCAGGAGGATCAGTGTGAGTTTGAGACTAGCCTGGGCTACAAAAGTGAGCTCAAGGCCAGCCTGAACTGCATAGCGAGACCCTGTCTCAAAAAAAGACAAAAAAGACAAAAAAAAAAAAAAAAAAGAATAAATGGAACAAGTACCTTCTAGAATGGTGTTACATAAGCTATCCAAACATAGGAAGTGAAATTTAAAAAGTTTGAGAAGCATTGCCCCAATTGATGTTGGCATAAAGTAGCAGAAACTTTGAATTACTTTGCCAGCATTCCGACTGTCACAAGACCCCTTTGATTTGCACTGACTTCCAGGGCATGTTTCAGTATACAGTTACTCCAGATAAATGAAGACACTAACTTGTCTGGCAATAGATGTTTCAAAATTATATTTGGGTTCAAACACAATTAGACAAAAATATTGGAACAACTCTGTAGGTTGGTGCAAAGTGAACATAATATTTTCTTATAAACTTGGATGTTTTCCACAACAGGATGCACTTTTATAAGGCTGTCAGGTTCTCTGTGCCATAAACCTTTGAAGAATTAGTTTTCCAGGGCTGGGAAGATAGCTCAGTAGAATAAGTGCTTGCCTTGCGAGCACAGGGTCCTGAGTTCAATCCTCAGTACTGAAAAAAAAAAAAAATAAATAAAAAAAGGTTTTCCAGAGGAAACATCAACAAATAAGACAGTGTTAGTTCCTGCTCTCATGCAGTTTAAGATTATTGAGTCAGGGTCTTAAACTAGTGATACCCTTATTGTTTAAGTGTAAGAAGTTTAATTTAAAATAACCAGGTGTGGACGATGTTAGGAAAGGCAGAGGAAACTGAGGGTGGGGTGGGTGGTATCTGCTTACTGAAGCAGAGGAGAGCTGTGCCACCTCTGGGGTTAAACACTCAGGAGCCACAGTCTGTGTGTCAGCGAAAGCTATGGGAGAAAACTGCCTAATAAATAGGGCCTGTGATTGTCAAGGGCACAGCCACTGTCAAAAGAGCCGTGTCAGAGCAGAGAAGGAGAAGCTATGGGAAGGGAACGTTTCTGCTTTCCATGTCCATCTTCACGGTTCCCAGGAGCAGAGTCCTGCTGGAACCCAGACGAGAAAAGAAGTTGGAGCCATGCAACAGGAAGTGCAGCCTTCCAGCGTGCTAAATGTGAACAGGAAGAGAACAGGGTTTGGGGGAGAGACTGAATGTGAAAAGGAACCAAAGTCTAGGACTTACAGTGGACACAGATGATGTTCCCAATGTATATCTGCTTTCCTAGCAAATGGAAAGTTGAGGTGGTAGGAAAGCCAAGGCTTTGAGGTCATCCTGGACTACACAGTGAGATCCTATTAAAAAAAAAAAAAAAAAGAATGTTTATAAAAGTAGTACAGTGGAGCCAGCAAGATAGCTCAGAACACTAGGCACTTGCTTCAAGCATAGGGACCAGAGTTTGATCCCAGTGGGACATGTCACATAGGGCCCGCCCTCTGGGCACACTAAACCAGTGAGTGAGCCCAGGCATGGTGGTGTATGCTTTTAATTCCAGTGCTTGGCAATCTGAAACAGGAGGATTACTATGAGTCCAAGTTGCATAGTTAGACCCTGGACAAATACATTAGACAGATAGATGATAGATAGATAGATAGATAGATAGATAGATAGATAGATAGATAGGTAAAATAAAAGTACTATGGTGGAAAAATGGGCTCAAGAGACCAATGAAACATGGGCAAACAACTCTTAAGTATGAAATACTGGAAAATTTCTTAAGTGGATTATATTAAGTTCCATAACTGTAAGGTGAAAATAATAGTACCTTCTTCGTAGGGCCTTTGTTTAAAAAAAAAAAATGTTTTTTTTTAAACATCTAGTATATGGACAGGATCCAGGATTGGTAATGCTGTATCCACTCTATATCATTGTTTCCTTATTACTATAATAGTTTCAAGAATTTATGACCCATAAACCCAACTGGAGAATGTTTTAACAAACTTAAAAGCATTTTGTAAAAACTCCTCAGAGTCATAGGAAAAGTAAAGTAATCCTTAAGAGGGATTAAGAAACCCAACCTAAAGATTATAGTCATTTGAAATTCTACTCCTTAAAATAGCTTTTTGATTTCGATATCAGAATATTTTGCACAATCATTTAAAAATGTTGTAGAAGTTATCCTTGATGCGTATGTCTAATCTGCTCCTCCCTTATTCCTCTCCTGTGGAGCTGTTCTTTAAATCCAGAATGTATTTGATCAACTCTCTTTTTTAAAACACACATGTAGAATAAGAAGTTTATGCTTCGCAAAACTTTTAAAGATGTTCTTAAATTACGAAGACATACCTCCAGTATAATCTTCCGGGATGTGCTATCCTGCAGCTCAGCGTTTCTTAGCTACCTTTGCTCTACGATGTACTCTTCCGTGTCTCTTTCCACTGTACTTTTTTTCTATGACAAGATTCAAGATTCATAATGTTCCTGTGACAAGACCTTAAGATTCATGTTTCCATCATTTCACTAATCAGTGAGTCTGAGTGACCGTTTTCTGTCCTAATTTTATCATAAATTCTTATTTTTATTCATAAAAGAATTACAAGCTAGGTGATCATAAGTGAAGGAAAAGCATTTAACAAAGCAAACCTTTGGCTGGGGTCTACGTGACCAGCAACGGGGACACTGTCTCAGGTGATGTGTAAACAGCTGCTTTACATATCGGTTTACTATCTCAGAATAATCCTTGCAGCAAAAGACCATAGTCAGTCAAAAACAGACAAACTTGAAGGTAAGCCTGATTCTTTTTATTTATTTGTTTATTTTATTTATTTTTGTGGCCGTCTCAGCCCACCCTGGGAGAGGGGTTGGCACAGCGTGTGGTCCCAGGTTTGGAATCACGGTCCCTGAGCACCTGCCTGAGCTTGCCTAAGCAGGCACTTAAGACCACGGAACTGTCCCTCTGGCCCTATTATAGGTCGTCAAGTTGACATAAAACTGGTAACTTGGAGACCAGGAAAAGGGAAGCTAGCCCACAAGGCTCCCTCGTAGTGGAGAAGGAGCAGACCAGGCATTTCTATATTTAATTTTGTCTCATTATTCTTCAATGTTGACCTTTATGAAAATGAATATTTCCTCAGTACATTCTAAGTAAATGTTAGTTTGAAAGAAAAAAAGTAGTCGTTTCCTCAGTATATGTAGAAGAAACTGATGTTAGTAAAAATTCTGTAAATCTGACACATGGCTTTTCATTAATGTAACTAATTTTGGGACTTCCTGGTACTGAGATACGAAAGAGAATTACCTGGACTCTTGCTGGTCTCCTACTTGCTTCCTGAACTTGCTCCAGTCCCCGGCTCTGCTTTCTACCAAGTGTGTGATTCTTCTTTGCATACAAGGAAGCTCTTCCTCTACCCAAGCACTCCTGGTTTCCGTGCTCAGCACTCCTGGGTAATGTCAGCACTGTCTGGATACTCACAGCTTCTTATCAAGCAGTTACAATGTGATACATTTAATATTCCAAACTAGGTGCTTATAAATCTAATACCAAGCCTGGTGAACATGAACAGCTGGATGAGCTCAGAAGTTGTAGGTAAAGGCCAAATAGGTGATAAGTCCACTTGAGGGGGTACTTTTGCTTTCCTTGCAGTATGTAGTTATGAATCTGATTATTTTCCACTTACTCCACTCTAAACTTAATTCTCCAAATGTTTGCATGGCATAATCTCTCTCTCTCTCTCTCTCTCTCTCTCTCCCTCTCTTTTGCCCTCAGTTATTCTATGCACTAAGTACCTGAGCTCTACATCCAAAGTGCTTCTAGATTCCCATCACTCAGGTGCAGCAAAGGAACTGCAGAAGGATTTCTATTTTTAAACTTCACTTGTTTATTTGGTACAGAGTCATGCTTGGACTCATGGTGATCCTCCTGTCTCAGCCTCCCCAGCACTGGGATTACAGGTATATGTCACCATACCCAGTTTCAGTGGCCTGCACAGTGTGCCCAAGGCTAATGTGGCATGCGGTACCAGGGATCAAACCCTGATCCTTGCACTCGTCAGGCAGACACGTAAACTGCCGAGCTCATTCCCTAGCCCTGCAGAAGGATTTGAATGTCAACTCGCTGAGGTAAGTGTGGTGCTCTATTACTAGTGGCTTTGAAGAATAAACCTAAGTATGGGAAATGTCTGCTACATAATAGATTCACTTTACTTAGTACCCTTTGCTACCACTTTAGCCTTTATTATTATTATTATTATTATTATTATTATTATTATTACTGTTATTTTGCTTCCAACTGAGTTAAGTCTTTTCATTCTTTTGGTTATCTCTTCCAGGGTTAACTACTTCCATTGTAGGTAATGAAGTACCTAAGGCTGCACTTCAAATGTTGGCACTGCTGCGAACCTAGTCTTTTTCCCTTCTCTGCAACTCAGAATTAAAACTTTGACTCTTCTCTTATATTCCAGTCTCAGAAGTAGCTCCCCTGCAGCAGTTACTTGAAGACAGTCTTATGTTTTTTAGCAGTGGTCTCTGACCAGGTTCTTTCTTCTCCATGAATACTACAATGGGCTTAGTCTAAATATGTATTAAACTAAGAAGCATCTTCTCAAATGAGTTTAAATGTACTTTATTTTCAGACAACCTACACGACGCATTTTTTCCCCTAAAAGACAATGCTTCCACTCCAACTAAATCACGTCAAAATAGACAAAGTGTTCTAGATGACCTCAGTCCCGTCTGTCTAAACTCCCAGTGTTGTGTAGAGGACAAGCAGCAGCCAATTATGACAAGTGACAGATCCAAGGTTACCATCGAATCCATGAACATTTTTCCATTTCTAAACCAACCTTAAGGAAAATCCTAAATGGGGTCACAGCATCCTCATGGTAATCCAGGAGAGCAACCAGGCCATCTGGATTCATGTTTGCACCAATAAAGAACTGATAGTTTTTGAAATTAGCAAGGATGTGCTTGATTTGCTCTGCAGCCCCCGTCATAAATGATTTTACTCTTTCTGCTCTTTGTTCTTCAAGTTTTCCCTCGATTGATTCTATATAATCTTTGATGCACTTCTTGTAGGCCTGTTTTGTGAAGCTGGTTTCCGGCAAGTGATGGCTCATTACAATATCTACGCCAGTGAGTACTGTGCTTTCCATGCCTTCGCCCTCTGGGCCTTCAGCGGAGGCGCTGCCACCAGTGAGCGAGTCGTCAGTGTTACCCTCGGTTCTATTGACCATCCTGCCCTCGCCCTCCAGGCACAGCCCATCCCCAGTCTCCCAGATCTTGTAAATGTTGGAGAACATCTCGACGTGGCTCATGAGGTCCCAGTGGATAATCATGATGGTGGCTGAGGGAGACGGAGGTCCCGCAAGCTTAGCAGGAGCCAGAAACTTAGAGGGAGCACGGTGCAGCTGGAGCGGCCCTCGGGGGGAGAGGGGAGCAGGCAGAAAAAAAAAAGCTAACACTTTATCCTTATAAATTCAGATATACTCTCCTGTTTTGATCTGGGCCAGGTATTAATTTATTTTCATTGCTTAACATTATTAACATTTAACTATGAGCCTCAGGAAGGTGCTAACACAAGGGACTTTACTTGAATCTTAGCCATGCAGGAAACCTTTCTACCTTAATAAAAATGCTCCTTGTACCACACTGTCCAGTGGAGTGTTTACAGACTTCTTGTAGCTATTGAGACCTTTAAATGTTACTACTACAACTAAGAAATGAAATTATTGCTTTCATGTAATGTTGACTACTTTAAAATTAACTCTGAATATGTAATGAAGCTCAGGTTACAGGTTTAAAAGATAAAATCTTAGATATGGGGACACGTTTATAAGTAGATAGGAGATACATGATTTCTTAGACATTGGATATTGCACCAAAGGTAGTTCTTTGTTATTCTCTACTACAGAAGTACACATTTCCACAGTTGTTACGTTTTATTTGATTTATTTATTTTTGCTGTGCCAGGGATTGAACTCAGGACCTTGCTTTTGCTGGGCAAGCACTTAATCTACTGAGCTATCTCCCCAGCCTGCCAAAGTTGTTAGATTTTAGAATACAGAAGATTATCACTATTACAAATTTTAAGTATGCCTTTATTATTTCTAAATGATCTAAATTGCTATTTCATTTTCTTTGTTCAGGGCAGATGCCAAAATGAACTCAGGAGAAAATCCAATTTAGAGTCGTCATTGATTTCATTTAGTAGGCTGTTCTTTTAGTCCCCAAGAGCACATTTCTCTCCTGTTAGAAACACTTTTTCATTCCTTTAATTCTCTCAGGGTGGGTTTAACCTATTATTGATGGCCTGATCACAGGACTTTATTAAGTCAGAGTCCTGGACTTTGGGAGTTTCCTGTGGAAATGCATGCTTTAAGTGGGCTGGTTCCTCCTTATTATTTTTTGGATGGGGCATCATTTTTAAGTTAGTGTGATTTTATAAATATACAAGTCTAAATAAAGAGTGAAACAAATGAGGCCAGCTTTCAGTTAGTTTTCTCCATGTACACTTTATTTGGGGTCGCAAATGCTTTGCTCTTGAGGTAAGGAATGGAGCTTCATTGGCCCAATCAGAACAACAACGCGAGGTCAAATTTTAAAAATTCTACAGATACAAATCATGACTCAAGGTGCCTGGCACCTATGTGGTTTTGATATTGTGGTGATAGAATGTTGAGAGGTTGCCTCAGCTTTCGGGCTAGGTCTAGATGCAAGAACATTTGTTTTCATGATGCTTCTGGTTCAATTGCTCTTTTGTCCACGTTTCTCTATTTTTCCAGATTTCCTGCAAGAAACTATTTTCTGGACCCATTTCATTAATGATTGATTCCTTTGAATTTTCCACTACTCTTCCTCCTGTCTCCTCACAGGTTTTATCTACTACTGACATAGGTGGGGAGCAAACTCCTAGGCTCTCAGGAGTTCCTTGTTTAAAACAAGCTTTGTTTTCTTCTGAGACAGGGACTTAAAAAAACTATTGTTAAATAAACAAACAAGCAAGGGCCAATCAAGTAGCTCATCAGAATAAGGACTCCCTCAAGCAGGCACAGGGTTTGGAGGCTTCAGTCCTGGTTCTGCTGTCCTGGCCCTGGACCTGTGGCTCGCTAAGATGGCAATTGAGACTGGGTGTGGTGGCACACGCCTGTAAACACAGCTCTTGCGGGCTGTAAACAGGCAGATCACTATGAGTACCAGCTAGTGGTGAGACCCTGAACACCTTGGAGACCCTTCCCTAAATAAATAAATATGACAAACAAAAACCTATGACTCTTAAGCCTATGGATATCCAGTAGATAACTAAAATTAGGAGAAATTCTGACCTTCATTGTGTACCTGTTTTCTTTCTTTCCTTTAAATTTGGTGTCAAGTGTTTTTAACTCTAAATCAAAGCATGTTAATCTGTCTGGGAGTTGTCTAAAAGCTTTCAAAACAAGATCGATCAGCCTTGAGTGTACATAGCCTATTTCAGCCTAAGCAAGACCGAAGACACCAATGTATTTACAGGAACGCTCAACTACAAGTGAGTGCCTAGAAATCTGCAGTCGTCCTAAGCTCACACCACTTTGGTTGCAGCAAAACTTTCTGAAAACTGAGGCCATCCTTGAAAGGTAGCTACTATCTGATGGTCTCTTCAAGGAAAAAATTCTGGAAACATCTTGCAGGACTGAAATGGAGATAATGATAAGTAGATACTAGCCCACCTTAACTAACTCATAAAGGTTGCTCTTGGTGTTTATTAACATGCCAGTCCTGATCTTTGTCATCAGAACTGTGCTCGCTGAAATCACTCAAGCTGCCTCTGTTTCTATATTTTCTCTTACGTCCTAATTCTAAGTAGCACAATTGCACATGCCTCCCGCTGATGCATCCTGCAAAGCTTTTTTTTTTTTTTTGCTGTGAAAGTTGGCTTATTCACCTGGGGTGAATTTTGGCCCTATCTTCTCTTGGCGAACTCCTTGGACCCCATGAGGTAGCACTATCTCAGCTCCACCTATAATGAAAACTGATGACCGTGCAGCTTGTCCCTAACCTAAATTCCTGATATACACACCAAGTTGTCTCCTAAGAATGTTCATTGTGGATGGCATACAAGCACCTCACACAGTGTATCAAAAATTAAATTCAATGTCCTTCCCAGACCATCCAAAACATCTGTTATGGTTTTCTACTTAGATGGATTGTAGAACAACATAACTTGTTACGTAAGCCAGTATTCTAAGAATTATCATTTATTTTTTTCTGACTCTTTTCCCAATCAAATAAGTCATTAAATATTATCCACTTCCTGATCATTGATTCATTTCTGAAATATTTATTTAAGAGCTATATGGCGTGGGCCATGTACTTTTCTAGATATTATGAACAGAGCAGTAAGCAACACAGACAAAATCTTTGCCCTAATGAAGCTTAAAGTACACTGGGATAATAAAAACCTAATACATAAATTAAAAATAAATCAATGATACAATTTGTAATTCAAACTCTACAATAAGTGTAGAGTTTGTACATGAATGTACAACAAACTGAATTTCTCAGTTATCTTTGCTTCTAGGACAGTATCCCAAAGGAACCTTGAATGCTTATTTGGCCAAAAAAGAACTGTAGTGACATAGAGATAAGACTGAAGACCAGTTGGTGTCCCTAGAAGTGGTGAATTATGGACAGAGCCCAAGGAAGGCCTGCCATCTGTTGCTTGGGAGTCCCAGAAAGCTGGGGCTTGGAGTTGCAGGTGGAGGCTCGTGCTGTGGGTGCCTCATCCTTGAACTATGGACAGAGCCCAGGGAAGACTGCCTTCTATTGCTTGGAAGTCCCAGAAAGCTGGGGCTCAAGGTTGCGGATGACGGCTCATTCCATGGGTGTCCTGTTCTTTGATTAGTCACTACATGACACCAACGGTTGCCTCCTCCCCTGCTTGAATTATTATCAACACTTGCGTGAGCTCAGTGTCTGGAATATGCTATTAAAGTAGTGATGTATGTTCCTTAGCCTTTTTTTTTAATGCTGAATTAAAAAAAAAAAAAAAGAGTTCTGAGGCTCTGGGCTCACTTAGGGAAAGACAAATCTCAGTGAGTCCTCTGAAGCTACATTCACTGGGGCTTCTTGTCATTTCTTTCGGCACTGACACATATCATACAACAAAGAACCTAGATACAAAAATCATAGAATTTGTCACTGGTGGACAAATATTTATCTATACAACTGTGTAGGCTCTGAGCCATTGGGATCCTGGCAAGCTTCTTCCTTGAAACATATTTTGCTTGTATAAGTCACTTAGTTCCGCCTCTTAATACCATGTCAGGCTCATTGTTACCAGGGGCTGAGTTTCTTTTGTGAACTATGAAGACCTGGGCAGGCTTACATCAGGCAGTCCACCATGTTATTAGTGACGTTGCCTTTCAGAAAGCATCCTATGAATCTTCCATCCACTGCTGTTGTTCTGGAACTTTATAACATACCAATTCTTCCTTTTGTGATTGCCTCTTAAATAATTAGAGGATAATTATTGGAAGCTTATACTTTCCAGACTAAAGACTGTCAGTAATTTCAGATCAGATAATCCTCGTGCAAGTGATATGGTCTGGAGCGTTTGCAGTGACCAGATTCTGTTGACACCCTAATTTATAAATATATACATTACAATGAAATATCCAGAACTGAGTACAAAGCTTCCAATAAAACATGACTAGTTCTGACACAATGTTCATCACCTCAGTTACTTCTCTCTCATTCCTGGGACAAAATACCCAACACCCAAAACTGAGGAATGAAAAGTTTATTGAGCTCAGAGTTTGTGGAGATTTCAGTCTACACTTGGCTGGCTTGAAGGCAGGGTGCACAAGGCTGAGGGCAGCAGTTCGCAGTGGTGGACAGCAGCAAAGAGCAAGAGCAAAAGGAGAGGAGCAGCAGTGGAGGAACAGTGGGAGCAGAGGCAGAGGCGAGCCTCTCTTTCTTCCTTGTATTGTATTCCTGCTATCTGCCCCAGGTTGGGTCTGGCACTTACACCCGTAATCACAATCTCTAGAAGGTCACCCTGTGACTGCATGAGGCTTGCATTCCTAGAAAAACTAAACAATAAAACACAGTGGAAAACATCTTTATCAATCCAAATGCTCATGAGGAATAGAATATATGAATAAATTCCAGTGTTCATATCACGAAATATTAAACAGCAGAAAAATAAAGGATCGCAGCCATATATATATCAACAAAGATAAATATCAAAAATCACATTGAAAGAAAGAGAAGGATGAAGAATACATAGGCTACCATTGTCTATTTATATAAAGACTAAGAAGAAAACAAAATTTAACATGAATTCTGTACAGATGCGTGCACAGTTGGGAAAATTATACTATACAACAGGAATGGCCAGTATCAACTTTAGCTTGGTGGTTTTGGATTTTGATAGCGGAGTATAACTGTAGACAGATATATGAAGAATTTTGAAAATATTAACTAAGCTTGACTCATCAGCTGAGTGCCAGGACTAGGAGTATTATCGTCATCATCGTTATTGGCAGCATTTAAGCACTTTTAAAATTATTTCACACGAGTGACCCAAAGTTTCATCCATGGAGGAACAAAAGTGAAAACGATTAATTTGATCGCTCTGAGAGTCTTATTTTTATAAAAATATGCAACTCATTCTATGAGAATCAGTATAACTTTTCAGAAATAAAAAATGTAAGCTTCTTATAAATACTTTTCTCTGTAGTTAGATTTTCACTCTTCCATTTATCTTTCTCATTTGTTCTCAGATCTAAGCTAGGAAAAATTGTAGACAAAGCCCTGAAGTTTAGCTCTATTTCTTAAAAGCAGGAAATTCAGATTAGGGAGATTTATGCATTTAAATTACACTATTTTAAAATGAAGCATCTAGTTCAGTTTGGTATATTTGGGAGTTAGAAAGCAGGAAAATATATACATATGCGCACATGCATGTGTACAAACATACAGTTGTACATACTTGTGTGGAGGATTATATGTAATACATATACATACATGGTTATATACATATGTATAATAATTAATTATACTTGTTCTCACTTAATCAGATTGTTTTCAATATACATCAATATATTTGTATATATTGTTTTATGCTTATGGTTTTCTTTTGGAGACAGGGTTTCATTTTGTAGCCAAAGTTGGCCTTGAACTCACAGCAATCCTTTGGCCTCAGGCTCCCGAGTGCTGGGATTATAGGTGTATGTTACTACATCTAGCTAAAATTGCATAATATTGTACAAGAGAAGTAGATAGACATAAGAATGAAACCTCTGGAGGTGGACTGAGAGGTAATAAACACAGAGTCTGACTCATACTTAATGTAGATCTAGAGTCGGATTCAGCTTGATCTTATTTCTGCTCTTTACCAAATGGATGTCACTGGGTCATTTATTTATACTTTCTAAATCTCGGGTTCGTCCTTTCTATGATGAGGGTAATAAGCAAAGCTACTTCATGAGGGATGTGGAAGAATAAACTGCGACATCTGGGAGACAGCTCAGTGGTCTAAGCACTTGTCTGGCAAGCACAAGGACCTGGGTTGCTGGCCCCACAGCCCTGTTCTCACCATGTTGGCCTCCAAACCCAGATGTGGGGTGCACTCCTGTAATCCCAGCCCTGGGGGGGGGTGGCTGAGACAGAAGGATCACTATGAGTCCAAGCTGCATAGTGAGACTCTGTAACAAATAAATAAATTAAATTAAAGATAACAAAACAGTAAAAAAATGAACTAACTGTGCCAACCTATGTTCAGTGCTCAGCCCAAAACTGTATACAGTATGCTTCCAGGATTGATGGTCTTATTATTAGTAATTATGATCATGATTACCACAGTGAAGACACATAGGGGTCACTGTGCTAATGGTAAGTGATATCATCATCATCATCATCATCATCTTCTTCTTCTTCTTCTTCTTCTTCTTCTTCTTCTTCCTCTTCTTCTTCTTCCTCCTCTTCTTCTTCCTCTTCCTCTTCCTCTTCTTCCTCTTCCTTTTCCTCTCCCTCTCCCTCTCCCTCTCCTTCTCCTTCTCCTTCTCCTCCTTCTCCTCCTTTTCCTCCTTCTCCTCCTCCTCCTCCTCCTCCTTCTACTTCTTCTTCTTCTTCTTCTTCTTCTTCTTCTTCTTCTTCTTCTTCTTCTTCTTCTTCTTCTTCTTCTTCTTCTTCTTCTTCTTCTTCTTCTTCTTCTTCTTCTTCTTCAGAGTACAGGTCTCATATTTTAGCCTCCTGCTCAAATGGATCTTGTAGCATACAGCAGCGGATGAAGGAAACTTGAATCTTTTTTAAAAAAAAATAAAAAGCAGTATTCATAGTGCAAGATATTATATGTACACTGAACGTCAATATAATTCTTGAGGCTGAAGCAACCTGACCAGAAGCAAGAGATCACTGAAAGAGAGATATCAATGGACACAAAAAAGAGAGAGGGCGGGCAGAAATAGCAAGACGTCAGAATAGCCTTGCGATATTTACAAACCTGTCTCCCATCTGCAGATGGAGTCACTGTGGAGATAGACGTGGACACATGCGAGAGCTGGAACCCTTGGAAGAAGTTTCAGTGGAATAAGTGCAAGTGACAAGGGCTTTTCTTTTCACTGTTATATGTTTGTGATGCGTGAAACTGCATTCATTTTATCTGGATCACTTTTTTTTTTTTACCACTTCCCTCGCACCCTTCTCAGAATTCTGTGTCCCCGGATCTCCATGCATATCTACACAACACGTGCGCCTCCTTGCTTCATGCCGCTGCTTCTTTATTTCACAGAAAGCACTAGAGAGGAGACAGAGCAGTTACAGGCCAGCAAATCTGAGTAATTAGAAAAACCAAGTGAGAAGAGCAGGTGTTCCAGAATTAGGGACTTCAGGTTGGGTTGGAAATACTTGGAGTTTTGCTGACATTCACTTTTAGGACATTGGACTCTGCAGGCAAACAGAACCTATCGGGTCCACGACTTTAAGGTTCAGAGCTTAGGGAGGCAGAGAGGAGGAACATGCTGGAACTGCCTCGGATATTGGTCTAATTTTTTAAAATTTATTAAATATAGCTAGCTCCTCTTGGAGTTTTCTTGTCTCAGTTACTCAGTAGATTTTGTTTTTCTGATGCCTCCATAAAATAGCAATCCAGATAGATACTACACACACACACACACACACACACACACACACACACACACACACACACACAGAAGTAAAAGGGGAAACAGGAGGAGGCACAAGGGGAGGAAGTGGTGGAGGAGAGGAGGAAGAAAAATGGGATAAAAATTAAAACCTAAGAAATCAACAAGTTTATTTATTTCTTTATTTTTAGCTCTAAAACTTAATTTTTTTTAATGTTCACATTTTATATGTGTATGTATGCTTGGTCCTGTCTCACAGCAAGATTTCTGTAGACCAGAAGGTGGCCTTGTAAAGCATCCAAGCCTTTGGCATGACAACGTGGCTTTTTTACTCAGTATTGGCAATTCCATATTCTCGACTGCAGGTTGATGTCTTCTTATTTATATGGCGCTGAGCTTTTGCTCTCCATCTGCCCCATTCTTAAAAGACCCTGAGCGATGTGACCACTGTGGACGGAGGTAGCCATCAGTGCTGTGTGTCTCTTTCCTATGAGGTCCTGCAGGAGCAGCGATTAGACACTGTGTCCGCTGCATAGGATTCGGGGAGGTTAAGTCTGCTCCTTGTGACTACGTACTCATTAGATGCTGAAGTTGGCTGGATGACTGACAGGAGGGGTTTCTTTGATTAAACAAGTTTATTTAGAATGTAGCTTGCTCTACATTTCCTGTTTAAAGACCTACATGCATCATAAACTTGTAACAGATGTAAAAAAATTGATAATAATTCAATTCTACTTAACCACATGTTCCTGTTATATGTAGTAATAGCAAGAATAAATAAATCATGGTGCACAATTAAAAATGACATTATAATTTTCCATTTAGAAACATTTCATAGCTTAGATATCTCAGAATTACAATAACGTCTTAATTTTAAAAGTTTATTTATTTTTATATTTATTGACTTATTTGGTACAGGGTCTCTCTACACACCTCAGACTCCTAGTGATGCTCCTATCTCAGCCTCTCCAGTGCTGGGATCACAGGTGTGTACCACAATGCCTAGATTTGGTGACTGATTGAGTATCTGGGGCTCCTGGGGCCATCAAGCCATGTGCTGGGGTCCAACTTGGAGCCTTGCACTTAGCAGGCAACTGTTCAGACCACGGAGCTATCTCCCCAGTCCCTATATTATAATTTTTTAAAAAATTATTTTCCTAACTCCCTTGTGGCCTTTGCTGCTGTTCACAGGATGGAAGTGCCCTGCCAAAGCTACCTAAGTTGAGAAATTGTTCCATGGATGTGTATATCATATACATGAATCATGTTAGGCTCTAATATTTGTCTCTCATTATGTACTTGAATAATAAAAAATTAATTAATTTGAGCATTGGTGGATTTAAACAGAGTCAAGATATTTACACAACGACTGGAAGCAAGACTGAGGCCTGAAATAGAATGTGTTCCAGAGGGAAGAGTGTCGAATGGGCCCCCTGAGGGCTGGAGTCACGCTGGTGCTAATCACCATGACGTAATCATAGCGTGGCATCAGGAAACCATCATGCCAGCTCTGCAGCAGACTCAATTCCTCACCCTGAGGATCTGACGATATCGTCAGGGCTGTAAACTCCCAATAAACACACCCCACTTAAAGAATTATACTGTACTTAAGTGAGAGACAACATCTGGCACTTAAACCTGTTTGTCTGGCTTATTTTATTCAACATTATATTTTCCAGCTTCACACGTTGTCCTATACATTTCTCAAAAATATGTATGTCATATTCATATGTCACATTTTCTTTATGTAACTGTCTGTTGATGAGTATACCAGGTTTGTCTGGAATTTAGGTGTTATAAATTATGTTGTTGTAAACATTGGTATGGTGAACAGCTGTAGTGTGATGATTTTAGCTGGATGAACAGAGGACAGCTAGAAGGAGATAAGGGGATGGATTTCTTGCAAACGGGCACCATCTATGAGACCATAAACCTAATAGCCTCAATTAATATGAGTGCTGTGTGCCATAAACATGAGCTAAGATTAATAATATCAATGAGAATGAAAATGCAGAAAGGATAATTAGAGGAGAGAGGAAATGCAGAGGCATGGGTTTTAGAACACAGAAGGAGAAGAAAATTTAAGTACTTACCGTGGAAAAAAGGAAGCATGTTCCAGTTCAGTTTTAAAATGTTCCCCAAGATCTTCTGGTTTGCAATGGGGCCTTATCAGAGAAGAACAGTTGCTGGGTTGTAGCCTGGAAGGCTGTGTTCTTGATTCTAGCCCCTCCTTGCTCTCTCCATCTTGGTTTTGATGGGTTGAGCACCTTCCTCCACCGTGCCCTTCTGCTGCTCCTTCTGCCTTGAAGCCAATCAACTATGGCATGCTTTCTTGACAGGCGAGACAAAATACAGCACCCGACCTAGCAGCAGGACAGTAGCTAACATGGCAAATGAATCCCAGTGAGCTGCGGTGCCTTCCTTAACGGCATGCTTCAGTGAACAAAGCTGCACACATTTCATCTGAGAGCTGTACCCCTGGGAAGCTTGCTCAGAAACAAAGTTGTTTGCCCAGAATTCATTTCATCAAAGGGGTTGGAGCCCATTACAGCCACGGCCCAGGAAGGCCTAACTGAGATTTGAATTTTGGAAGACTTTGTTGTCATTGATATGGTGTAGGTTTTTACAAAATGCAATGGCTGTGGAGTCAAGCAGATGACCATTCAGATCTTAGAATAAGGCCTTGGAGAGCAGGCAGTACATCCACGAGAAGCTGTAGTGGTACCCTAGTTTGTGAACTTAATGTGTGTCATGATTCTGGAAATGTCAGCAGTGTTTATGTTTGTGTGAGGTAGATAGCTCCAGCCGTGCTCATCACCCAGTGCAGAATGTACAAAAACCCCCAATGTACTGCCGAACGCTCTTTTCGTACCAAGTTGTTTGCAAACAAAAGTGTTTATGAACCAAGATACCATTGTAGCGTGTGAAACTGTGTGAAGCCAAAAGTGCCCTGAAGATCCAAGCAACGTGGCATGATCTAGGGACCGCTGCAGGCAGCAACCAAAGCCATGTCAAGATAGAGACCATGCGGCCTGCAACCAGAAAGACCGTAGGGGTGTGGCCACTCAAACCCTTCAGGACTAGCATTGTATTACAGCTTGGGTGAGATCTATGGGCGCTGGCTCCTGGGCTGGGAGTGGCAGCATTTAGTGTTCAGCTTGTTCATTGACATGCATGCTTCGGTCTGATTCCTTTATGTTCCATTAGCCACCTCTTTTAAGATGAGCGTGTGCACACGGTGCCATTGCTTGTTTGAAGTCTTTCTTGTTAATTGTTATAGAGACTGCAAGATTCCCCACCCACTGTGGCTACCAGCATTCAGGGGAAAAGCAGCATGGGAAGACACAGAGTTGGGGGGAACACCAGCCACACCACAGGGCCCCTAGCCAGGATGCACAGGATAGACGAGGAAGACTAGCAACGGGAGACTGTCAGAAGGACCGGCAACAATACGCACCAACAGGTGGTAGGGTAGGGCATCCCGCACTGTGGTTGGAAGCAGGGACAAAAGGAGCAGAGGAGGGCGCGTGAGGTGCCTCTTGTTCTCCTTTTTCTGTCTTCTTTCTTTTTTTATTATCTTTTGTTGTCCTTAAAAATGGGCGGGGTAAAGTCCAATCACAGAAAACTAGTGAGTGGTGTTCTCCGAACCCAGAGGCCAAGTGCAGAGAACCCCTCCCCTACTCCTTTGTTCTTCCTTCTTCTTCGGCACTCTTACACAATTTCCCAAAACTTTCCTGGTCATCTTTTGTTCCACTTTCACTTTACTTACCTTTGTGTTGTCCACTACTTTTCTGAATTTTCCCTACCACAGGGTGAAAGCACTCTGCCAAGGGGAACCAGTTTACATGCAATCTTCCAATTTATGATTACCTTGGTAATATGATTACAGATTTTGCTCCTACAGTTAAAGATACAAAATAAATAGTTATCACAAGTTGGTTATGTCTGAACTGTGAGGTGCTATTGTTTTTATTAATTATACTACTTTAGCTAGAATGTCGTACCTGCTTTAAGGAGTTGTTCTTACATCTGTAACAATGCTGGGACTTCTGGGGTAATAAGTTTATCACTCTGGCACCAGAAAATTGGTGTTTGGGCCAAACAGATACCAACATCATACTCTGATACAGACTTCCACAAGCTCCAGCCCTTGGGCTGAATTTTTGCGTCTCTGGTGTGCAGACGCCCTCTGCATGCTTCCTGATCTGACTCTGCAACTGATCATCTTAAGCCAAGCTTGTAACTTCTTGTATATCTGTTCCTTGTATTATATCTTTTCCTCTACAAATCCCTGACTGAGACGTAATGTAACCAATGTTAAGAATTGGGTACCAATAAGCATTCTGAGGCTCCACATTCCAGGACTTGGGACTTGTGCAGTGCAGTCAACAAATACATATCTCAGCAAAGAACTTGTGTGAGTCCAACGTAGGTGATTTCCTAATCACCTTTAGGAAAAGCTACTTCTAGACTTATCCAGCCCAAAAAGGAAAAGGACTTATAGAAAGATTATGTCCTGAGAGAGTCTGATGTAGTCCTGTTAGCGGGGTTCACAGCCCAGGTGTCCAGATGAGGTCCAGTACGTGACGTGAAACATGGGTACTTGAACTCCCCCCAGAGCTCCCATATCAGAATTTCTGGAGCGGGTAGTGGAAATATGCATATCACTCTTGATGCCTTCACAATTTAAAAATATGGGAACATTTGTAATTCATGGCCATGGGTAATGGAAAAAAATTGAAGAATGATTTTTTATGAAGGTTAATGGATATTAACACATGCTTGTCCACTGAGGTCTAGCACTGACCACATAATAATTTATTTCTATGTAAACTATGCGCAACCACTCAATCAAACTCCCACCAGGCTTTCTGTTTCATAAATACACTTAGGAACAATAAAAACACCGAGGACTCACCAGCTAAAACAATATTTCGCCCTGTTGGTAATCTTAATCTAATCACTGGAGAATTGCTGAAAAGGCACGGCGAGGTAATTCCTGTGGAGCTTAAGGCTAGGAAACACACTTGCCAAATTACTCTGTGGACGAGAATTTGAAGTGACATTCCATTCCCACGGCCTCTGCAAATTAATCTCCTTGTATACTATGGATTGACCTTTGAGAATGTCCAATAGAACAAATAGCATCAGCATGGAAGTTCTATGCTCAGAAGCAAAACATAGCCCGCTCTATTTATTTGTATATCAAAGAAAGATGATTGTAGCAAGCAGTTCTTATTCTAGTTTTCAAATAAATTGAAGAGGAATACAATCGTTTTTCAGCATTGTGCTGTTTACCAATCCTATTTAAAACTTTGGTGAAATTCAGAACTTTTATTTCAGTCTTTTTGTTAAGATTATTTTGTTTTCCATCAAAACCATAACTGTGTTGCAAAATCCATCTGCTTTCCTGGATCCTAAGTGTAACTCCATTAATCCAAGCCGATAGCTCTGTGTGACTACAGTGCTCTGTCATTCATGCACAAGCACCTGAGCGTACTATTTTAACAACTTATTTTTCTCAGCTTCACAAATATAAACATTTATATTCCAAAGTAATTTACATCTAAAATCCCACACCAAGCTGATAGGAGAAGATAGAATATTGAATTTCAGTACATAAATAAGACTTTCTAAAACAAAAAAGGAGGTGTCTAGTAATGGCTTTCATTTAGACAGCGTACTTTACTCACTGGGAATTCTAACTAGCATACGTTACCAAGGAAATTGGCCAAGTTTGTGCTCTTTAGAAATAAACCATGATGAATGTGCATCATATCCATACTGATTTTATCAGGTAGGTCATTCAAAGTTAGAATTTTACCTTACTTAGTTTCTAAGCTCTCATTTTTTAAAGGAATTTACGCTTAAAGTAGCTGTAAAGCTGTAATTATTTAGCTATAACTGCATAGCTACCTCTAAGGGGATTGAGGTTACATAAAGAAATCTTACTTTACATATATAAGCTACAGCTACGGGTTTACACCTGGAGTCTGGCTCCTTTGTAAATGGCTAGAGTCCTGACCAAGTAGTGGTCCCCCTAAAACAAAATATATAAATACGTACTTGCAGTGTACAACATTCACATTCCATGTGTGAAGTAGGTAGTGCACATAACTCTCTCAGTTACTTGTTTCCGTTCTTCCTTTGTCAACCCTGTCCCTCTGTCCTTCTCTTGATCTCCTTCGTATCTGTGAAGATCTGTCTTCCTATTTCTTATCAGCTATCTTGCAGGGTGTGGTAACTTATGCATCACCCTGAATGGAGGTGCACACGTGCCGAAATTCTAAGTCAATCCTGACTGCCCAAACAATGGATGCCACAAGTTGACAGAGCTGTGTGAGCAGAGAAGGTGACGGGAAGCAACTGCTGTTTCTAAAACATCAGAGCCTAGGCACTGACTCTTGACATAGTCTAAGATTTCGAGGTGAGATCAAATCGACTTCCAACTCATCATTGCCGCTACCACTGTGGGTTGCCATTTGTAATCAAATTATATGCTCTATCACAGTGACCCAGTCTAACTTTAGAAAAATATTCATATCATTAAGCTTCACTTTAGCCGATAAAAATGAGAATAAAGATAGGAAAGCTATTTAAATGAGCTGTGTTACAATAATAAATTAAATCATGCATGATGGTTAGAAAGCTCTCATGGAATAAGTTCTCATTAAATGGGAATGTATATTTGAGCTAGTCTTCTAGGCCTCTCTCAGTTACTGCTCTCTCATTGGTGAGACAAATATCCATCACTCAAAATTAGGTTTACTTAGTTCAGTTACTCAGGGTTTCAGCTCATACCCATCTGGCTCCAGGGCACAGCGGCACACGACGGACAGTAAGCTTTCATGGTAGCAGTAAAGAGCAGAGAGTAAAGGGAGTGGCAGCAGCCCAGGTAGCTAGCCAGCCTCTCTCCTCCTTACACTGCAATGCAAATTCCCTGCCCCAAGGTAGGTGCAGCAACCACACCCACAATAATCAGTCACAAGCTCCAGAAGCTACTCTATGACTGCATGAGGCTTTGCAGGGACAGCTAGACACAAACCATATCAAGGCCTATCTTAGGACTTCTTGAAAAGTAGTCATTTTGAGAAAATATAAAAAATACTTCAAATAAGAAAATAAAAAAAAAAATTATGAGAGGTTAGTGAAATAAAGAGTAAAAGCAAAACAAAGCAAGATTCTCACTAGGTCAGGGAAAGTAAAAGTGTCCTGTTTTAGTATAAAGATATTCTACTGGTAAAGGTAAGAACCAGAATACACATATGTGGTTTGCCAGAAAGCCAAAAATGTTGAGTACTCTAACATCCAATAGTGTTATGGTTTTGTGTATTTGTCCCCACAAATCCTCATGCAGTCATTGAGGCAGTTCTACAGTCTGATTAATTCGTGAGCCAAGGCTGGGATTATGGTTCTGAGCACTGCTGCAACTATGAGTGTAAGTGCTATCTATGCCCAGCCTGGCGCAGATAGCCTGAATGTAGCACAAGAGAGACAGAGAGACAGAGAGACAGACTTGCTCTCTGATGTCGTCATTGCTGCTGCTACTCCTACGTGCTCTTCCTCTTTGCCACCACCATGAACTGTTGCCCTCTGCCCTGTGCCAGGCAGCCTGAGAACCAGCAAAGTATGGACCGAAACCTCCACTAGCTGTGAGCTAAGTAAACCTTTCCTGCCTTCATTTTGAGTGTGGATATTTGTCCCAGCAATGAGAGATGAGTAACTGAGATAAGTAGTTTCATTTCTAGGCACCTGTTTTAGATTGATTATGCGCATGTACCAGTAGACATGGACATGAATCACTGTAGGAGTCATGTCATTTAAAAAAAAAAAAAAGCTTCATGAATATGGCAAACAATAAAGGATGAAAAAACCCACTTAATGTAACAGTTAATGTAACATTGCAAAACTCCAAATCAATACTAGTGGAACTATAAAATGTTATGGTCACTTTGCAAGAAAATGATGTTTCTTACAAAGCTGAACCCAGTCTTACATACAATCTAACGAACTCACTCTTTGGTATTTACCAAATAAAATGAATGCTTCTGCCCATATGAAAGTCTGCACCTGTATTTAAGAGCACTTTCATGTATATGCCAACATCTGGAAGCCCACAAGATAACCTTTGAAAGGTGAATAAACAAACGGTAACATTTGCGTCTACAAATGGAACATTATTCAGCAATAAAGAGAAATGAGCTTTCGAGCCACAAAAAGACCTAGGTAAACCTTGCGTGAATACTTCCTAGAGAAGGAGGCTGGTCTGAAAGGCTGTATACTGCACGTCCACCTATCTGACATTCTGAAATAAGGAGAAAAAGGCCCAAAGGTCGCTGGCTGCCGGGGCTGTGGGCAACAGCGGAGAACTAAGTCCTGGAGGTACAGAGCTCCGAGGGCAATAAAGTTATTCTGTGTGGCACTGAGTGGTGGCTGAAACCTACACAACTCTGTGCCATGAAGAGTATCTAAATGTAAATTATAGTAGTTAAAGATTTCTGTATAAATCTTAGTTCATTACCTGGAAAATTCTCCGTGTATCTGTTAAGTCTTTTACAATTTAAAGGTTATTAATCAGCAACAGTAACATTCACATATCAAAAAACATGAAATTGCAAATATATATACATATATACACACATATATGCATGTGTATATATATAAACTTTGGTCATTGAAAGCCACAAAACATTTGTGAAATTAGAGACTTACATAATGGCGACAGATTTGGTGTGATAAAAGCCTGTGGGAATTTAAACAGAAAGTTAATAATTTATTGCCAGAAAAGACATAGTGAAACACTGCCCTTCACGTTGGCCACACTTATTCCATCATTCTTGACACTGTCTGGAGCAGTCCCCTAAGTCCTTTTGCGTGTGAGTGAGTATCTTTCCAAGGTTATCTTGATGTCCTGAGTCTACCGAAATTGTTTAAGGTGATCTTTGTCAAAAGAACAAAAGAAAAGTGGTGCTGCACTTCCGTCAAGGTGTCAGAACCCAGAGGCAGCCAGGACAGTACAACCAAGACACTTATAAGTGAGGATTTCCAAAACTGTCTCAGAAAGTAGCCAGCATAATGGAATAGTATACTTAGAGCAAGCGCATTGAAGGGGAGATAATGACATTGTATCGTACACTGTAAATTTTTTTTCAGTTGGGCGTATTATTTTGTTGTGCCACATGCAAAATATTCTTGCCTTTAATATGAGATATGCCATGCACGTAAATGTAGACATTAGAGAGTAAAACATGAAAGCAAAAAAATCGCACAATATCTTAGGTTACTTAGGAGAAGCAAACAGTTCTTAGACATCACAGGAAAATCATCAACCATATTTAAAAAAAAAAAAGCTCAGAACAAAAGTAAAAATTTCTCTTATCAAAATATATTATTTAAAAAATTAACAGAGAAGTCAAAATAAGAAGCATTATTATCTATACATTTAAAGGACAAAGAGCCGGGCGTGGTGGCGCACAACTGTAATCCCAGCACTTGGGAGGCTGAGGCAGGAGGATTGGTGCGAGTTCGAGACCAGCCTGGGCTACAAAAGTGAGCTCAGGACCAGCCTCAACTGCATAGCGAGACCCTGTCTCAAAAAGACAAAAAAAAAGATCGGAAGA
>PVJA010029680.1:0-11521 GCA_004027025.1 Myocastor coypus
ACTTTGATCTTATTTTTCTCTATTCTTAGTTTTTTTAATCAAAGAATCTTCTTGGTCATGTAGAGATGATTTCCTTTGTATCCTACCAGATGGTTTAGATCTTCTTTAAATGGATCGTAGCCTTGCTCCTTTAAACAACGCAGTGCCCAGAAAAGCTGGTCCAGTGGGGGGAATTCTTCCCATGGAACCCACTCCCAACCTAGAAAAGAAAGAGGTCAAATCTGTATGTTTAGTTGGTAGAAAACAGGGCTATTTATTTTTTATAAGCTAACCTGTATTTAGAAAAAGTAACTAACAACATTTAAGTGATCTGTTACTAATAAACACCAACAAAGTTGCTTTTTAAGGACTTAGTTATGCAAATGTAATTTCAATATAGAATGAAGATTTTAAGAAGAGGATGGTAATAATATAAAACACCGCTATTTAAATAGGAAACCATCTTTGCAAAGACCATATGGCAGTAAGAAAAAACCCTTCACTTTGGCATTAGTCAATGTTCACTTAAATATTTATTTAAATATTTGTCTACAAATGCAAAGAACTTTGTATACTATAGGGTGTATGTCATAAAAATAAACCTATTTCTTTACCTACAAAATAGATTAGAAAATTTCCAATATAACTTCCATATCTTAAAAATTGGAAGCTAAACACAGAAACAGATACAATATGGCTTATTTTACTGTATTATATCATATCAGTTGTACTGGATTTTTGTGGCACTGGAGATTAAACACAGATCCTTTGCTCTGAGCTATATCCCCAGCTTTTTTATTTTGTATTTTTAGACAAGGTCTTGCTAGGTTACTACATTGCTCAGGCTAGGCTTAAACTTGTAATTCTCCTGTCTCAGCTTTGCAGAGTATAGGGGGTTACAGGTATGGGACAACTGTAAGGTGTGCCTTGGTATATTTTAGATAGGAGACAAAGGAGAAGCTCATTTTAAAAAATCTGTTGAAACAAGAAGGGTTTTTTTTTTTTTTTAATGCGTGTGTATTATGAAAATGAATGAAATCCAAGAAAAAAGTGTTGTTTTATTTGCTAATTTAAGTGTAGACAACATAAAAGCCCAGATGCTAGGGCTGAGGCTATGGTTAGTATAACAGCATTTGCCTAACATGTACAAGGGCTTGGGTTTGAGTAGTGCAAAACAAAATGGTGAAAGCACAGATGCTCATGATTGGTGAATATACCATTATTATATGTTATTATATCAAGACATAAACTCATGTTCTAAATAAGTTTCTTTTTTGTTGTTGTTTTTTTGTGACAGGATCTTGCTGTGTAGTTCAGGCTGGCCCTGAACTCACAGGCCCCGAACACCTGCCTCAGCCTCACAAGTGCCCAAGTGCTGGGATTACAGGTGTGTACCATCACACATAGTTTAAATAAGTTTCCTTATAATTACATATTTTACCTTAGTATAAGTGTCACTTCTCTCACTAAGTATTCTCTGCCTATAAAATACAGGTACATATTTTCACTTTGAGAAGACAGGAAAAAGGGAAGTCAAGAAACTGAGTCAGTGTAAGAAAAATTGATCAGAAGCTGTGGTGTTGCACAAGTTAGGAGGGGAAGGAAGAAAGGAAGGGGAGGGAAGGAGGAGGAGCAGGAGGAGCAGGCAGCAGGGAGGCAGGCAGGCACTAATGATGTACTGCAAAAGGCGGGTGAGCCAAGTGTCAACACAGCTGTCTGTGTAAGAGTTAATCACTGCCTCCTCAAGAGACACCTGCATGATACCCTTAAGTCCCATCAGAAAGCAGGAGGAAGGGTGCCATAAACAGTAAATAAGTGGGCTCTGCAGGTCTTGTCGCTGAGGAACAAGGCACAGTGACTATCACTACACAAATGACTGCTCAGTCTGGGTGGGACTGGAGCACATCCCCAAAGGCTCACATGCCAGAGGCTTGGTCCCTTGTCACTGATGTGGAAATTAAGAAGTGGGGCCCAGCAGCACATGATTAGGTCTTAAAGTACTCAGCAAGTATTGTTGGTCAACAAGATTCTTCTACACTGGACAGAAGGAAAATGCTTAGGGGCAGAGGACGAGCTCACAAGACCACTTGGAAAGTTTCACATGGCAAAGAAAATACATATTCTGGGGCTGGGGAATAATAGCTCAGCAATCTCTGGCAAGTGCACGGAGCCAAGTTTGTCCCTGTACTGCACGCTGTGCTGGCCCCAGATCCCTAGGCGCACTGTATGGGCCACCAAAACCAGGTATGGTGTGGCACATGCCATTCCTGAGGAGGCTGAGATAGGAGGATTACTATGAGTATGGGTCACTATGAGAACATGTATCAAATAAATAAACAAAATGATACACATACTCAAAAATTTGGATAGCTGTGCTTTATTGCCTTTTATCACAGTTTTATGAGAATCTGAGGAAAGATAATTTGTGGAGCCTTAAGGCAACACAATTGTCATGAAATCATTCAAAGTATTCCTTTCAACATGGCAGTAACACAACTGCCAGCAACTTTGTCAGCACACTCATTCTCTATAAAATGGGGACTTTCTAAACTCTTATGGGAGAGAAAACCAAGAAAAGCACATGAAATGTTGTTCTTAAAGTCACAACCTAAATGAAGTTGAACACTAACAAAATGAAGATTTACCAAGAATTACTATGTTTGCTATGTTCTTACATGCATGCATGAACTCATTTAATCCTCCCGAGAACCCATCTGAGGTGATTACTATGATCACAGGTGAGAAAAGAGGCCTAGGTGTTAGTAATACAAAGTTCAAAATGGAAGGACAAGGACACAAACCTAAATGTCTGCTTCCTTAAGTTCCTCAGAATTTAAATATATTTACATATCCATATTGGTCTTGGTCTGTGTGGTGAGTACCTATTTGGCCCCATCTCTTGCTGTCATCACCTTGGGTGTTGGGACTTCAATGTATAAATTTGGGGAGGACATAAATATGAAGAGAGCCTAGGTCCTTTCACATGGTACCATAATGTAATGCTCCTTCTGATAACACAGTTCCTCAAAGCATTATTATATAAAGTTCTCTTACTTTCATTTTTCTCAGGTTCCACATTCTTTGGCTCTGAATCATGAGTCATATCTACTTCTCCTTTCATTAATATAGTGACATAATGATAATTCTCTTTTTCAACAAAAGAATTTACCACTGAGGCAAAGTGGACATTTTTCAGGTGAAGAGCTGCTTCTTCCCAGGTTTCCCTTTGAGCACATTCTTCCCAGGTCTCCCTGGAAAATGGAAACACATCACTGTTTTCACTTCTATTAATACAACTTTTTTTTGCCATGAAATTCTAGCTTACAAATTTTTAATGCACAGGAAGAACAGCTATTATTAGTGTATGCTGTAAAACAATAAATTAACAACCCTACCTCTGACATTCTGTATGTGCTATATATAGTTAGAAGCAAAGGAACTACATATTGGCAAAAAAATATATATATGTATATCATTTAGCCAATTTAGTATTAATTCACAGGCTTGTCCAAAGGGAGAGCAGCACAGTGTATTAAGAACACAGGCTTTTCAGCCAGGTAGACCTAGGCTGGAGTTTCAAGTCTATGACTTTTGTTGTTATTTTTGAGACAGGGTCTCACTATGCAGTTGAGGCTGGCCTTGAGCTCACTTTTGTAGCCCAGGCTGGTCTCGAACTCGCGTCGATCCTCCTGCCTCAGCCTCCTGAGTGCTACGATTACAGGCGTGCACCACCACACCCAGCCCTAAAGTATATTACTTTCTACATTCACAAGTAAACTAAAGGGGGAGATAGCTCTGTGGCACAAGTGCCACAGCAGTGGAGCCAGGGGACTAAGAACTCTGGCGTAAATCTGAAATGTGTCCCTAGCAGTTGCAGTTTGCACACAAATACAGAGGCTGATGTTTATTTCTATCTTGGGAGTTTAGAAGGTCAGAGACAAGCAAGAATAGCAAGCAAAGGGCAGCGGTGGAAAAGCATTACTTCTAACTGGGCATGTGGCACACGCCCAAGATCTCAGCACCCTGAGAGGTGCTCGTAAGATTGTGTCCAGCCTGGGCAACTCAGCAACTTAGTGAGATTTTGTCTCAAAATTTAAAAAAATAAAAAGGGCTGGAATGTAGCTCAGTGGGAAGGTCCTGTATGCAGCCGCCTTTTGTATGTTTCCTTGGGCTAAGGAGATGCTACAGGAGACTGCTGCATCTCCAGAAGGATCCCAACAGTAAGAAAATGCAGGCCAGCTTGCTGGAACAGCAACTAAGTCGGGGGGGCCAATGCCACAAAAAAGCCAGACACTCACAACAGGGACAAAATCCTTATGGGACTTCCAAACAATGGACAGACAAATGGACTCCATGAAAGACAGCACCAGTTTAGAAAGTGGATACTGCGCACGGAGGGCGCGTGGACATCAGCCCGGGGTTTCATAAGCAGCTTGTCCCTCTCTCCCAACTCACTGGAGAAGAGAGGGAAGTCAGGAATGGCTGGGTGAGAAGGGGAGGACGAGGGGCAAAACAACACCTCTTCCTCCTTCCCACATTAGAGAGATCAGAAACTGGGAGACTGAAGGTTTAAATTTGATTGGACTTTGAAATATGGGGAAGTGAGTTGTGATGACCAAAATATAATTTTTCAATTTTTATATTATAATTGTGTATTTTTATAAAACAAGCAAATACAGAAAATACCACTGAGGGAAAGAGAAGGAAAAAGATGACTCACGTTTAAAGACAATGGAGCCTAGCATGGTTGCTCACACCCATAATCCCAGCACTTGGGAGACTGAGGCAGGAGGATTGGTGCAAGTTCGAGACCAGCCTGGGCTACAAAAGTGAGCTCAAGGCCAGCCTCAACTGCATAGCGAGACCTTGTCTCAAAAAGACCAAAAAATAAATAAATAAAATAAAATAAAATAAAAAAATAAAGACAATGGAAGGAAAAAATATTTTCTAGTTGTTTTCCTATCACATTTAGCCTGCTGTACAGTTACAAAAAGGTCAAATGGAAGGGTGCTTGTGAGGAGCATAGTGTATTTTCAGCATGTAGCAAAAAATTCATTAATGTTTAGTGCTGGCTGTGTTCACTGGAATACCATGTCAACACTTTTTTGTTCTATTTCTAGCCTTTCCTCTAGTAATTACAGGCACTGCCTAATTTCTGATCTGAGTTTGTCTAATTGTCCTTAACAACCAACATAGTACAATATATATGGCCACGTAGGCAATTTGCTGTGTGTGTGTGTGTGTACACGTGGGCCCAGGAATTGAACCCAGGATCTTGTACTTGCCAGCCAAGCACTTACTCCACCGAGCTATCTCCTTGACCCCTTCCATGTGTTGCTATGGACTGAACCTAACAGTGGTGCTCTACAACTGAGTACACTCCTAGCCCTTTTGATTTTGTATTTTGGAGCAGGGTTGTCCAGGTGGTAGTTCTTCCTGTCCTAACCTCCCAAGCAGCTGGGATTATAGATGTTCAACACCGTGTTCAGAGCAATCTGATCCTTAATATCATTTTTTTAAAGTTATTTACTCAAGAATGAACAGGTCCTTTAAAAACTTCTCAAAAAAAAAAACCTTCTCCAAATACAGCTTCTCTAACTGCAATGCAATACCCGGCTTTGGCAAAACAAAACAAAAAAGGGGGGATATAAATAAAGGACCGTTTTGCTATAAAAATAAATAAGCAAATAGTAAAAAAAAAAAAAAAAAAAAAATATTCACCAATAGCTTACTTTAACTATCTGAAAATAATAAATTTATTGATGCTTTTATAAATTTTGAAGACTACATAACAATTTCATGAAAAAGAGGCTATGAGTTACCTATTTCCAGGACAAAGTGACTGAAAGGCACTGGGACTAGGCCTTCTTAACTATTACTCTGTAAATAATACAGGGGACTGGAACACAGTTATAGAATAAATTCTTCCAGATAAATGACCCACATTCTTCAACAATTAAATGGTGGGGATGAAGGAGTATGGCACATTGACAGGCTATGAAAGGCTCCACCTTTGGATCCCCTGTGGTACAAAACAGTGAACAGGTCTTTCAAAAATAATCTGGCAGGGCCACACAGACTACCAGGTAAGACTACAGAACTGTTATGTAGGAAACAGTACTGTGTTTTTTAAAAAGGTCTATCAGAGGTACGTACTTGGGTATTTGAATAGAATGGGTGACACTTTCTTGTGTGTCGTGGGTGAGGGGTGAGCAGTGAGAGGAAAGCAGGTCTGAGGGATGCGTGAGGATTTACTATTTTCTCCATTTTTATGTATCTTTTAAGTTTTTAGACACAGAGCTAACAGGGAAAACACTGGAATGGGTGCTTTATGCTTTTATCTGTTATTTTAAGCCCTACACTCACTTCAGAATCCTCTATTTAGGGACATCTCAAGTTTTCTGCACTGTTGTGAACTGGCGACTCTCCGTGCACCTGCTATTGTGCAATCCCAGAGCGCCAAGGCAGACAGGGCCCTTGGTGCATTCGTGAATCGTCCCCATTATCAAGATGAGCACACTGAGGCTCAGTCCTACCAGCTCATCCTCCTGGTTAAAATGCAACGCGGGTGGATGGATGGCTATCGACGGAAAATGCAAACGTGACAACGTGAGATAGCTCTTGGGTTACAGACACCCATCTTGCTTCTCCCGGATGTAAACACCAGGAAAACACAAAGCGCCTCCCAGATGAGGCAGCCAGAGCCCAGCCTCTGGTCCAGGTAGCTCGTAAGGAATCCCCCGAGGCTCGCATAACGCCCCCTCCTGGCCAGAGCCTGCGCAGACGACCCGAGAAAAAACGGCGCGGCGACAGCGCGGCCGGGCGCGCGCACGCACGCACGCACGCACGCACGCACAGCACCGCCTGTGTATCGGGCACGTTCGGTTTCCCGCAGAGTCTGGAGATGCTCACCCGAACTCCAGGTGCCCCCCAGGAAGCTGGAAGCTCCCGGCTCCAAACGACCCTTTCCTCTTCCCCAGCAGGATGCAACGGGGATGCTTGCTGCTGGTCACCACCACGCCGACTCCGACTCCGGGCCGTCGCCCGCGCGGCTCGGTTTTGGCGGTCATAGCACGAGCGCGCCGTTCGCGGTCGGAAGTGACGCAATCCCGGGCGCCCTCCTCCCCGCTGCGAGCCGGTGCCGAGTTGGTGTAAAGTGGTGAGGCGTCCTGTGTGCTTCGGAAGCGCTGCGTGCCCACAATTGCGTTTGAATGCTGAGCGCCTGCTGTGCAGGTTCAGCGCTCAGCTGTCGCTTCGGGATGCTCCCACTGTGCACCAGTCACTTGCTTTTCTAAACTTCTACCACGTTTTCTTGTGTAATGCTGGACGCCACAGTGAACTCTTTCTCGCTATGGTGCAAATCAGTAAGGAGATTGTGTAGAAATGTCCAGTGTGAGCGCAGTGATTGGAGATCACGCACAACTTGAGAGAGTAAATAAGAACTGATCAATAAACTGCTGGTACAAGTTACGTATTTGGGGAGCAAACGCGGTATTGTAAATATTTGCTCACCATAGCTCAAAAAAAATAAACAAAAGGAAAAATCCCCACTAAATCAAAGAACTGCAAAAACGGAGTAAGATCAAACAAATGAGCAATCTTCGAGGGGAGGACTTATTGTTTAAAAAATAATTTTTGTTTCTTCTAAAGTAATGTGTACATAATTAATCCAGGTGATTTAAAACTGCAGTCGAAATTCTACCCTCTACCCCTCCCTCCAGAGAACAGTTTATCTCCTTGAGCTATTAGTTTTCATATTTTCATACATATTCTTAAGTATCTGCTTGTTCTATAGCCTAAGAAATCGTCTGGAAAATCACTGAAACATTTGGGTGAGTTTTTAAAGAGTTTTGTGTTGTTTTGTTTTCGTGCAGGATCTCACTATTCAACTCCAACTCCTAGTGATCCTCCAGATTTCTGCCTCCCTAGTGCTGGGATTACAGGCATGTGCCACCACTCTGGGACTCCATGGCTGGTTCAGCGCGCCCGGGACAGGGTTGACACGGCATGCAGTGCCAGTGATCAAATCCTGGCCGCTGTGCTTAGTGAAGCAAACGCTTAGTCTGCTAAGCTATACTACTGGCCCTTAATTAGGTGAACTTAGTAATGCTATAAGTTTCAAGATTAATATGTAAAGTCAGTTATACTAATAATGAATGACTGAAAATTGGATTTAAAAGCCCGTAGCAGCATAGAAAATACAAAATAGGGATAAATTTAGCAAAAGGTGTGTTCATATCAATGAAAAATCGAAGGAAAAATAATGATTGTGGCTCAGAAGACTCAATATTGCTAAGATGATAATGCTCCCTCAATTGATTTACATAAATTCAATGCAATCTCAAAAATATGACTTTTAGGGTCCAGGGAGATAGCTCAGGGGCACAAGTGCCTGCCTGGCAAGTACAAGGTCCTAAGTTCAATCTCCAATTCTGCAAAAAAAAGAAAAAAGACTATTATTTCTCAGTAGTAATTGATGGGCTGAGTCTAAAATTTAAGTGGAAATGCAAAGGATTACAATAATCAAAATAATTTTTTAAAGGAAAAAGTTGGGAGGTGTCACATGAAAGAAAGGGAAAGAAAGGGTCCAACCATACATAGGACTGACTATACATGAAAATATGAGAACTCAAAATAGTAGTTCTATTTTTTTTTTTTTTTTTTTTTTTTTTTTGTCTTTTTGAGACAGGGTCTCGCTATGCAGTTCAGGCTAGCCTTGAGCTCACTTTTTGTAGCCCAGGCTGGTCTGGAACTCGCACCGATCCTCCTGCCTCAGCCTCCCAAGTGCTGGGATTACAGGCGTGAGCCACCACGCCCGGCTCAAAATAGTAGTTCTAAATAAAAACATATAACAGTACAAAATAGAGAAAGTCTTTGTGACTTGGGTTATAGTTAGGCAGATTTCTTAGATATGGCACCAAAAGCCAAATCTATAAAAGAAAAAAACTCAGCATCAAAATTAAAAATTGATACTTACTGAGAGAAACTGCTATGGATTGAGTTGTGGTCCTTCCAAATTCAGGCTTAGACAAGTTCATGAGTCTTGGGTCCTCCCCACAGTATCAGTGGCCCTAATGAAGAGATTCCCCATCCCACCAATGGGAACACCGGGAATCAAAGCCCTTACTAGGAGCCATATCTGTTAACACATTGAGTTTGGATGTCCTAGCCTGTTTAAGCCACAACATTCATATAGCTTTGTTATAGCTGTTGAAATATAAATATTGGGGCTCGGCAGGATGGCTCAGTGGTCTAAAGTGCCTGCTTAGGAAAGCTTGGGCGGCTTCAGGGACCGTGGTTCGATCCCTGGCACCACATGCTGCGCCAGCTCTGCCCTCAGGGCAGGCTGAGCCGGCCATAAAAATAAATAAACATTCTGAAACAAGAAAATATAAAATTAAAATTAAAAATTTTTAAAAAATATATAAATGTTAATGTCAGCATCCTTAGACATAACCAAATGAGTGATGTATGCCTACTATTTCTCTTTAAAAGGATATGGTGCTTTGGTTGTGGTCCAAAGCTTTTAAGCACTACTACTTGGCATCTCTTTTCTCGGTGAAGCTATTACCATTCAAACATGACAGATATGACAAAACACTAGTTAGACTGAATACTACTCATCTTCACTCAATCAAATTTGTATTTTTCTTTCTGTTTCTTGTTTTTACCCCAGGTTTTTATAAAATGATTTTTAGCTGTTGTTCATGAAGAGAGTGAGTAAACTGTGGCATTAATGAGCTGGAAAAGTAGAATCAAGTCTAAAATAATGCCTTTTAAATTGTGCCCTTTAGTATTATAGATATAAGCCAATACTGTATTATATCTCTAGATGTAAAATACCTTGTACATACTTTATGGTATGTAATAGTGACTGCTTTATTGAGCTGTTTTTATTGTTACTGTAGAATGTTTTAAGATGGTGATTAAGAAGCTAGTAAAACAATGGTTCTAGATACTGCAGCAGTAAAACAAAATGCTAATTTAAGAGAATGAAAAGGCAAACTGTAGAATTCAAGGAGTTGATCTAGAATAGGTAAAGAATCCTCAAAAATTAATCATAAGACAAACAACCTAAAAGGATATGTGTGAACATGTTGAATAGATATTTCTCCTGAAAGAGATATGGCAAATACACACATGAAAGGATGCTCAACATCATGAGTGGTTAGAAAATAGATGTTTAAACCACACTGAGATCGCTCTACATATGTCTTAGAATGAATATGCTGAAAACACATACAATTTGGCACCACCAAGTGCTGGGGAGGATAAAGGGCAGTTAAGAATTATCATACATTGTGGGAATGGAAAATGGAACAGCCACTTTGGAAAAAAAAGTGCTGCTTCATAAAATGTTAAGTATACGCTTGTACAATTCATCAGTTCCACTTCTAAATATCACCTGAGACATGAAGGGTTATGTTCATATAAAGATCTGTAGGTAACCATTATGGTGATTTTATTCATAGTTGTTAAAAACTACATACATATATTCTTCCACAGGTGAATGAGTAAGTCAACTATGCTATAGTCATAAGCAGAAAATTACTTAGCAATATAGAGTGACACTTGTTTTGTGACAGGGTCTCACTGTGTGGTTCAGTCTGACTTTAAACTCACTGTGTAGCCCAGGCTGGCCATGAACTCTGGGCAATCCTCCTGCCTCACTCTTTAAGTGCTGGGATTACAGGTGTGCACCTCCTTGCCTGGCCAAGGGAGGCAGTTTGGATATCCTCACCATGGATACCAAGTGAAAGAAGTCACATATAAAAAGGCTTCACACATTCTGAAGTAGGCCAAACTCTAGACACAGAATGCAAATCATTGTTTATCTGAGATGGGAAGGGCACAGGGAAGGGTTGACTATAGAAAGACAAAGAGACTTTCTTGGGTGAGTGAACAATAATGTATGATTATGGTTGCATGACTGTGTAACTTGGAACTGTACACATAAAAGGATGATTTTTTACTGTATGTGTATTAACCTTAATATAGCTGATAGTTTTTAAAGAGCAAAAATAAAAAAATGAAATGTGTATTTGGTGAAAGGAAAAGCTGAATTGTAGTTCACCAGTCAAGAGCACCAAGACAGTGCACAACCAGACTGCTCTACTTAACATCAGAAGTTGCCAGCAGTGTGGGGTGTCTTTGAGTATTCTGTTTCTAGGGAGGCTAACATTAGGTTGGTGTAGTGGAGAAGCAAGGTTCTTTGCTCACTGGACTCTGGATGACTTGGGGCCTGGTGATGGACATGGCTATAATCAATCTTTTTTTTTTTTTTTAGAATTATTTTATTTTATTTTTTTCTTGTTTCAGAACTTTTGTTTGTTTGTTTATTTATTTCTATGGCCAGCTCAGCCTGCCCTGAGGGCAGGGCTGACATAGCATGTGGTGCTGGGGATAGAACTGTGGTCCCTTGCAGCCACCTAAGCTAAACAAGCGCCTTAGACCACCGAGCCATCCTGCCGGGCCCTCATCAATCTTATTAGATTTGATGGAATTTTGAGCTGTTTCTAAGACATAGTAAGAAGTTAGGAGG
>PVJA010029680.1:11621-26509 GCA_004027025.1 Myocastor coypus
AAATACCCAACACTCAAAATGAAGGAAGGAAAGGTTTATTTAGCTCACAGTTTGTGGAGGTTTCAGTCCATATTCGGTTGGCCCAAGGCTGAGTGGAGCACGGCGGAGAGCATCCAGTTCAAGGCGGCAGAACAGCAGCAAAATGGTGGCAGAGGCAGCCAACCAAACAGGGCAGCAGAGCAGCAGCACCAGCTCGAGCCCTAATCTATCTCTCTGTCTCTCTTTATATTACATTCAGGCTCTCCTCCTTAGCTCCCACCCTAGGCTACACCCATAATCCCAGAAGTACTTCCACCCATAATCCCATCAGTACTAAAACCTATAATCCCAGGGATCATGGATCAAGTCTCAAACTCTAGAAGTCTCCACCCAATGACTCCATGAGGCTTTGAGGGGACAACTAGACATAAACCATAACAGGAGGAAAAAAAAACATAGGAGGTGAAGACAGCATATGATATTAAAGGATACGTCACATTCAGCAGTCAGTTTCAAGTTTTCCTTTATTGCACTGTAATTCCATTTTACTATCCCAAAGCCTGAAGCAAAGTCTAGCTACTTGTTACAGCTTGTTCTTAACTATGCTGTGAGTCTTCGGATATTCCTTTGCATAAAGCAATAAAAAGGAGCATCAGCCCAAAGAAACCTTGAGGTTAAGGAGGAGGTTTTTCATTTCTGTACCCTTGGTACCCAGAGCAGCAACTAACCAATGGGTGCTTTATAAATAAATGTTTTAAGGAAAGCTGCTCCTCTCTATACTGGTGTAACATAATAGTTTCAAAGTCTTTACACAAACTGCAAAATGATTTTTCCTAGAAGCCTTATAATATGTGTAAACCTTATAGACTATAGCTCTATCACACAGGAGGCTCCGAAGGCAAAAAGGCAAAAAGTTAGTGTTTCTGAATCAGCTCAGAGAAAAACAAATCATCCCACTTAGATGTTACTTACGATGACTGGAGAAGCCACATGCCATATTTCCTTCTGCAGATTCCCAACCAGTGAAACAGCATGTAGCAGTAGTTACTGCAACATTAGAGCCTGACACAGATTCATAGGACTACATCTTTTTTCATCCGCATTTCCTGCTGAGGGGCTGAGAATCCATAATAATATAATCCCTTTTCTGCCCAATTCTAGAACTTTCCAAGAGTACATCCTTTTCCTGTCCTACCACTCACACAGAATTATTATCCTATCACCCTGGAAAATACTGGGATTCCAAACAAACTGGCAGTTTTGTCCTGCTTAATGTCCCTTATTTATTTATTTATTTATTTTTGTCTTTTTGAGACAGGGTCTCGCTATGCAGTTAAGGCTGGCTGTGAGCTCACTTTTGGAGCCCAGGCTGGTCTTGAACTTGCACTGATCCTCCTGCCTCAGCCTCCCAAGTGCTGGGATTACAGGTGTGTGCCACCATGCCCGGCATTTATTTTATTTTTTTAAGAGTTTATTTTTATTATTATGTTTTTTCTTGTTTCAGAACTTTTGTTTGTTTATTTATTTATTTTTTATTGCCGGCTCAGCTTGCCCTGAGGGCAGGGCTGGCGCAGCATGTGGTGCCGGGGATTGAACCGCGTTCCCTGCAGCCACCTAAGCTTTCCTAAACAGGCACTTTGGACCACTGAGCCATTCTGCCGGGCCCAATATCCCTTATTTTAATGGCAATTTTTATTTGTCTGATTTATTTTCTCTATCTCTTCTATTTATCAAGTCAGCCTTTTATAAAAAACTTACCTGATCTTGCTTCACATTAATGTTGAACATATGCCTAACAATTGATTATATAGATCTGCCTTTACATTCTTGAAAGATACCTAAGAAATAGTTGGAGAATAAGATGTAGTGCGGCTATTAAGTAATCCCTTCAACCATAGCACTTCCTCAGGACCTGATTTGACAGATCCCACTCAAGTGGGATCCATTCATTCCTTCACTCCACCCTGCCCTGATTGGATGTGTGCTATTCTTCTCCCATAAGCCACTCATTGAAACTCACCCAGTTTCTGTTTGCTCTTTCCTCCTGGCATGTTTGACATTTGGAGCTTCATGTATTCATTCTATATTAAAATTTTACATAGTACAGTATGGTGCCTATTATACCTAAATCACAAATTTAATATACACTTCTCAGGTGTCCAAAGAAACCACCCTCCTCCATTACCATATCACTGGTTGTGATGAGGCTCTATCTAGAATTATTTATATGTTCAAGATGGTACTATTTAAACTAACAATTTGCTCAGTCCCTCTAAATCATGTTTAGTATGTTTTGGTTGAACGTTTAGTTAGCTTTCTTTGTAGTGTGCTTAACCTATGTATGAGGCTTACATTGCAACTCATTCCATGTTGTTCTTCTTTGGGGAGACAGGGTTGTTAATTTCATGTGGGCTCAGTATGGTACCAGTGGGCCAGCAGTAGATGAGAGGAGTCTGCCCCTAGGCACCCTCACTTCCTTTCAGCTCCTGCCCAGACTCTCAACTATGTCATGTTGTCAAGTTTATACTGGTACAGACTTTCCTGGGTGTTCTCAGTGTCAAGTAGAAAGGGTGAAAGACTTAGAAAAAGCAAAAGAATCTTGCTCTGCCTACTTTGTTTTCACTTATCTATTGTATTTTATTTTTTTAGGATGAAGATTGCAAAGAAGAAAAACTTCTGACTCACTTTCCCCTCCATTATCTGCTGTCTTTAAGAGACAGAAAGAGAAGGGCTGGCTGCTTTCATCCATTCACTAAATTTATAGTTCACCTGTGTATGGTGATATACACCTGTAATCCAGGCACTCTGGGAATACAAGGCAGGAGAGCTATAATTTGTAGCACAATCTGGACAACTTAGTATCTTAGTGTTGTAGGCAGCCAAATTAGACAGAAATATTATAGGCAGTCAGATAGCGCCAGGCTCTCCAGGAAGATATGGAAAGCAATTTGACTATGCAGCTTTACAAGAGACAGGCACCCCACCTGTGCGCCAGACCTTGAAACAAAAGAGTAAAAAAAATGCAGTGGCCCACTCAAAGTATCAGGGATTGATATTCTAAATGAGTATCATCACCCTAAAAGAGCCTAAAGGAGCCAGAAACTCAACCCCAACAGAAAGAACCCTTATTACGTATTCACGCCCACTTGCTGCGTGACTTGCTTCCCAATTTGCTCCTGATTTAATCAATTTTACCTGAATAGTGATGCTTGCAATTTCATTGGTCGACCATGACTTTGTCCCACCTCATGACCACCTAAGCAAGTTCCCCTAATTTCACCTTAGGTCCGCCTTATCACATGGTTCTGCCCTATAAGACCCTTAAAGGAAGACAATTTTGTAGGCAACTCACTTGGGCCCCCCCTTCTGTTCCCCTCTTGGACAGAAGCTTTCTTTCCCAATAAATTTTCTATTCTAAACCTCCGTCTCAGGCCCAGCAGGAAGGCTCAGTGGTCTAAAGCGCCTACTTAGGAAAGCTTGGGTGGCTGCAGGGACCACAGTTCGATCCCTGGCACCACATGCTGCGCCAGCCTTGCCCTCAGGGCAGGCTGAGCCGGCCATAAAAACAAACAAACAAACAAAAGTTCTGAAACAAGAAACAAACAAACAAAACAAAAAACTCCACTTCTCGTTTCTAAAATTCATTCTTCAGCTGTAGAGAATACGAACCCGTCCAAGTGTTTTTCAGGTTAAAAGACCAGTTTTTCTTTCTGCATCATTAGCAAAATTATGAATCAAAAGGACGTAAAAATGAAACGTGACCAAAGCTACATCGTGTACTAATTTGCCCAAGTTCTTAAAACAACCAACCAATCAAAAAAGCCAAAAATCAAAAAACACCTAGAAATATATCCAGCCAAGCCTATACTAGAATGTGTGGCAATAATTAATGTATTTGTAAGGAAATTACCCCGTGCATGATAAGCTCTTAAAATCAAGGTCATTAGGTGACTAATGATAACATGAGAAGGCAAAAGAAACACTGAACAGTGTTCAGCGTTGGTTTCAACTATCTCTTCAAATTATCACTAAGCACGTATATCGGGTGTGACCCTCCTAACATGTCATCCCAGTAAGCCATATCTGATGTTATATGTTATGAGTTGGTGCCGAAAGAAAGACAAGAAGACTGGATGAATTTAGCTTCAGAGGACTCACGGAGATTACTTTCTCCGAGTGACCTTAGAGCTCCAGAAGCAACTCAACTTGACTGAGGGCTAAAAGCAGGCTAAACAATGTGCTAACTATTTTGGTGAATACAGACTACAAATTACTATGTCTTCTACCACTTACCTAACACTAGGTTCACACAAATGCTAACAGATAACAAAGGAGCAGGGGAGGAGAAAACGATTAACATCTCAAGCAAGAGGTCAATAAACTGGGTGCAGGCAAGAAAAGCTGCAATCTGCAGCAGTAAAGCCCAGCTTTCTGGAATTTACAACAGACAGCAGCCCTCCCTGGGCTATTTCTTGTTTCCTGCTTCTCAGGATATCAATTAGGCTTTTTATATTTTTATATTACTATAAGCTGAAGAAACAATCACTTGAGAAAACTAAAGGCTGGGACATGAAACATTTGACTTCTAAGTACTTAAAATCATTGATGAACATCTAACCAGGAAAAATGAATCTCCACCCAAATCGCCTCCTGAGCAAATAGTAGTTATAGTAACAAATAACTCTCCCCTTAGGGGACCGGTGAGATAGCTCAGGGATCTAAAGCACCTGCTTAGACAAGGGTAAAGACCGTAATTTGATCCCCAGCACCAGAAGCTGTGCCAGGGGACCCCCAGAGCAGCTGACCAGGCCATAATGTAGTTTTTTTTTTTTTTTTTTTTTTTTTTTAATCAGAGCTATAAAGTTTAAGGAAAAGAAGATGTGGGGCTGAGGAGATAGCTTAGTAGAATAAGTGCTTGCCTGGCAAGTGCAAGGGCCTGAGTTCAATCCCTGGTTCCAGAAAATAAAAAATAAAATAAAATAAAAAAAAACAACTCCAATTTTTTGATTCTTTAGGAATAACTGTGAAATGGGTCAGCAATTATTAATAAAAGTAATGGGCAAGGGAGAGTAAAATAATATATGTAAGAATTTCACTGGATGATTATTCATCTTGTGTATCAGCCATGACATTGTAACAGGTTTACTTGGAAATTTCTGATTATCTTAGTTACTTTTTGCTTGGACAAAATAATCAGCACTCATAACTTAAAGAAGAGGTTTATTTTGTCCCCTAGTTTGTAGAGATTTTTAATCCATAATTGACTGGCTTCAAAGGAGGGTGATGGCAGCAGGACACGGCAGAAGAGAAGGCACTCGTGGCATGGCGGCAGAAAGCAGAGCTCCATGAAGAAGAAGGGAAGGTGATGGACCCTTCCAGGCTATGGCCCAGGGACCTGTGGCTTCTGACCAGGCTCCACCTCCCCATATCATGTTTAGCTCCTGTTACTGCCTGACCATTGTAACTTCATTGCTAACCTTTGTGACTCCATCTTGACCTTTTATTATTGTCACCGTTTCCCTGTTCTGTATGCACCGCTTGCCCTGTGCCCCACTTTGACAAATATCAGTGGCCCAACCACATAATGATATAAGCGCCCTGCAGCCTGAGTAACATCCGCGTTCCAACCGCTAAGGCAAGCCAATATCCGCATTCCTATTAAATAGCCCTTTCAAGGGACCAAGAATGGGACATGTTAAACTTTTGCCCACACACCTGCTCCCATTGTTAAACAGGACTCATGCCCCCTGCCCCAAAATTTCCCTTTTTAAGTCCCTTTTTCCCCGAACGTGACTCAGTCGTGACATTCCGGGTCATGAGTCACAAGCTACATCTTAGCTAAATGTGGACATAATTCAAAACCAGCCAATAACAATATGCCTTAACCCCACAAGTAACTGCAATTGGCTTCTGTATTACTGCTTGCTTCTATATAACCCTAAGTAAAGCCCCACGTTGCGCACCTGTTTGCTCTCTTGCTTAGAGACTGCCGCTGGGTACCAGCTAAAATAAAGCGCTCCTTTTCTTTTTGGACGTCTGCCTCAGTTGTTTCATTCTTAGAGTACAACAGCTCCCATTGTGAATATTGTGCCCCATGTTCCGATCACCTCAAATCCTCACCTATGAGGGCATGAGAACTTTTAGGGACCTGTAGATATACCCATAACACAAATACATATCTTATTTCCTAGGTGCTTCATAGATTTGGAATTCATTCTACCTAAGAGATCTGTAACTGTGTAAGAAAGCTTGCTTTATTTAGCTTGGTGGCAACCCAAAGACTCCGTGTTATTGAAGATGTCAGAATTTGAAGTTTTTTGTAGACTGGACCTCAGCTCCTCTCCTTCTGTGTTTATTCTATCCCATCCAGTGTTCTAAAGTCCACATTTGTCCTGGAACAAGCTTCAAGGTAGCCCGAGTGACTGAGTAACTGTTCTGCTGTGAGTGCAGGGTGCTTTGGTTGAGTGTGTCTTGTGCTCATCTCACCAGTGCTGTTTGGGAAGTCACCTTGGGCCTGAGGGACATTGCCGCTGCTCATTCCTAGTCCACTGTCTGTGCTCTCATCTCAAAAGTGAAGGGTGCCACTGTTAAGAAAGGAATCTAGGGGCCCGGCGGGATGGCTCAGTGGTCTAAAGTGCCTGCTTGGTAAAGCTTGGGCGGCTTCAGGGACCATGGTTCGATCCCCGGCACCACATGCTGCGCCAGCCCTGCCCTCGGGGTGGGCTGAGCCGGCCATGAAAATGTGTGAATAAACAAAGGTTCTGAAACAAGAAAATAAATAAATAAATAAATAAATAAATAAATAAATAAATATAAAAAATCTTAAGAAAGAAAGAAAGGAATCTAGCTATATTAGTTGCCATTGTTCTTAATTCCTGAGACATCTGGGAAGGAGATGCTGGGGTCTGAGTCCCACTGCCTTGCTCCAGTGATGGCATCTGGCCATAGAGAGCTAATCCCTGACATTTTGGAGAATTTGCTGTGCTGGGATTGGTATGCCCCATTGCTTGAAGAAGCTCTTCTGGCTGTTTCAGCTGGAGTCTTTCCTTCTCCATGGACTGTAGTTGAAGACACCTCTTTTATTGCTGGTTGGAGTTACTGTCCCTGTAAAGTCTCCCTGTGGGGTCTGAGAGCCAAGACAGCGGGCTGTTTTACTGAAGCAGTCTGACTGATTCCTTGCTTCATGGCTCTACCAAAACCAGAGTCAAAGCCTTGGGTCTAGCCAAGAGGTGGTCTTGTTCTTATGGTCTACCTAGTAAATTTCTCCATTCTGCACCATGCTTGTTCCCATCCATCAGGAAGAGGACCTGAGAACAAGTTCATCAAATTCTACTGTAATGCTGAAGGCCCTAAAATTTACCTGAGGGATCGTGGCTTTCCTGTGGTCCTGAGATATTGTCTGATCCACATGATTTAAGAAGTATCTCTGGTCAGAAGGTATTTTGGCTATCTCTCAGCACCCCAGCAGAAGTGTCATCAAGGATCTCAGAAGAAGAGCATCAAAGAAGTTGAGCAGTGAGTGTAGCTGCTGGAACATAGACTACTGGTGCTGGGGATGGGGGTGGGGGGTCAGTGTCCCAGGAGAAATAGCTTCCAGCTACAGGGAACCTGGAAGGAATTGAGTTGGACATGTTGTATAATGAGGGTTCCTGCTGTGCCTGCATTTGTGTTCCTGTGACCTGAAGGAGTCTGGCAGATTCTGTGCACCTCATGGGCAGGGTTCTGAGGCATCTTGGTTGTTTTGGGATTTGTGCTGAAATTGAAGAGCACCTCCAAGTTGGTCTCCAGTATCACCAGACAGTAGGAGTTGGTGGCTGGCAGGGGGTGGGGTGCTGTAGTACTGGCTGGTGCAGCTGGAGGAGGGGTGGGGTGGGAGAAACGTGCTTCTTGGGTAAAGCAGGTAGGAGCAGCTATTAACTACTGTTCACATGGCTTTTTTAGTCAAGTGACTTTTCAAATCTTTGCTGCATTTTTGAAAGTAAGCCTGTCTTTTTTTAGAGTTCTTTATATATTTTAGATGTCATTTATCACATTTGACTTGCATGTATTTTGTCTCAATGTTAGTTTGCATTTTCATTTTCTTAGTTATATCTCTTAAAAGGCAAAACAGCCAGGAATACAAATAAATTGTGTGAGTAAGGGTCTCAGATCACTGAGTGACCCAGGATCCTGCCACAGGATCCACATCTGCTGCAGTATGACCAAATGGTGAGACAGGATGCATGATGGTTACTTTACAGCTTTCTTCAAGGGTGGCCCTGAAAGCCAGTGGCAAGGCCAATTTGTCAGTGGGCACAGAAGTTTAGCCATCCATTTTGGGTGGGAAAGAAGGGATCCCAAAGGTGTAATATAATCGCTTCTCGGCCTTTTGGCTAAGATCAAGTCCAAAGGTGTAATACACATTTTGACTTTATAGGTTTATGAGCAATGGTAAATGGCTAAAATGGTCATGACACTAAAAGGATAAAGATGAGAGGACTTGAGAAAAGTAAATCTGAGAGCTATTACCCAGACTAAGATACAAACATGTGACAGGCTCTAAGGTTCATTTGAGGGGTCGCTGTGGCTGCCAGGAGCAACAGTGGAGGAGGGAAGGAAAGTAGGAGGATGTGAACAATGTTGGTAACTTGGGCTATAGTAGCATTAGTGTAATCAATGAGAAGTGTTTGGAGTCTAGATAAAGATTCGATAGAGTTTCTCTTGGACTGGATATGCAAGGAAGCACAGGACTGGCAAGCAACTGGAACAATATAGTTCATATTTACTTTCAAAAGGAGCAGATTTGGGAAGGAAAGTCAGGAGATACGTCTTGGATAGGACAAGCTTGAACTGCTTAGACGTGTAGCAGAGGGGCTCAGTGGGTGATGAGTCGCTATTGAATGGTGGAGTTTGGAGTTCTGAAGAAAGAGGAGTTTAGCTGAAGATATAAGTGTGGATATCATGAGCATACTGATATTAAAAACCAAGAGACTAACAAGTTTACCATAGGCACCAATGCATTTAGAAAAAGCATATAATTTTAAAACTAAAGAAAACTACCAAAAATGTGGAAATAAAATTAGAGAAGTATCACTTCCTAGAATCCATATGCAGAAAGTGTTTAAAAGACTAATGATCTGTGTGGCAGACAGGTGGTCCCTGGGTTTAGAAATATAGCAATCAAGAGTAATTTTGATCAAAGTTTCAATGAACTGTTGGGGACTTAAGGCTGCGGAGATAGCTAAGTAGAATAACTGCTTGCCTGGCAAGCACAAGGTCCTGAGTTCAATCTCTAGTACTGCCAAAACAACAACAACAACAAAAAACAAGGGGTCGGCTAAATAGCTTGGCGGCTTAAAGCAGGGGCCGGGGATTTGATCCCTGGGACTGCAGTGCTGACCTTGCCCCAGGAGCATGCTGAGATGACAATTGAGACTGGGCATGGAGGCGTGAGCCTGTAATACCAGCTCTTGGGGTTCTGTAGACAGGTGAATCACTGTGAGTCTGAACTACTAGTGAGACCCTGAACACCTTATAGACCCTCCCAAAAAAAACCAAAAAAAAAAAAGTAGGGGAATTAGAAAGACTTTTCTTGTGGTTATCACAGTCCTAAGGAATTATGACTGGATTATTACTGGGGCGAGGAATAATAATAGGCTTAGAGTGGAGTTAAAATCTTGAAAGAACAGAAGTATATTAATCAGATTAAAATTAAAATGTTAGAACAAAACATAGAAGTGGCTTAAGAAACAGAGCAGCTTGTTTTTTCTAATGTAACAGTCTCGATGTGAACTGTCAAGGTTGCTAAGGATAGCTTTGATGCCTGGGGTCTTCTAGCGATGCAAGGGATGCAAGGGACGTGACAGTAGCTGGTTGTGAACTCCTAGGGCAGTGATGATGAACCTTTCACAGACCAAGTGCCCAAACTGCAACCTAAGACCCACTTATTTCTCAGAAAGTGTCAAACTGCAATTAAATCTTAATAGTGAGGTGTTAGCTTAGGAAAAACAACTCATACCCTTGGCTCATGTGCTGACAGCGCAGGTACACTGTTTACTGCAGCATGTGTGCTGTAGGCTCATCGCCACTGTCCTAGGGCACTATTATGATCTACATAAAACATTACTGAGCTATCTTCTGCTTACTATTTACCATCTTTATGGTGGTAACGTTTTATTTTTTCAAGTTTTTTAGTTTTTTAAAAATTATTTATTTATTTATTTATACTTGTTTCAGAACTTTTGTTTGTTTATTTATTTTTATGGCCGGCTCAGCGTGCCCTGAGGGTAGGGCTGGCGTAGCATGTGGTGCCGGGGATCGAACCGCAGTCCCTGCAGCCGCCTAAGTTTTCCTAAGCTGGCGCTTTAGACCACTGAGCCATCCTGCCGGGCCCTAGTTATTTATTTTAAAGAAAGCATAAACACTGTATATTAGTATGGAATGTCAGAAAATCTAATCTTCTCCATTCTTTATTCTGTAATCTGGCCATTCTACAAAATACTTGAGGATTCCTATTACTGAATACAAAGACCAAATCTCATATTGACTAAAAAGTAGTGAAACAGTGGTAAAAACTGTAAAAACTTACCAGTTGCACATTATTTTGAGAGTAATAAATGAGTACTATAGATGGGTTTCTGTGTAAACTCAATTTTTAAGATTTAATAGCAGTCAACTAAGGGCTGAGGAGATAGCTCAGTAGAATAAGCGCTGGCCTGGCAAGCACAGAGAGTCTGGAGTTCAATTCCCAGTACCACAAAAATAAATAAATAAATAGATAGATAAATAAATAAATAAATAACAGCCAACTATTTCATTTAACAGTTGTTCTATTTTAAAAATTCAGTGACATAAAATTTTAATTGAATCAGATGTTTTAATTCCATATTGCTTTTTTCATTTTTAAAATCCTTAATAGAAATTCTGTATATAACCTGATAAATTTCATGCAAAGATGTGTATATCATATACGTATACATACAAAAATGTATGTATATGTATGTATATATATATATATATATCTTTAGCTTTGAATGCATTTATTTAAATATCTTATTTAAGTTTATCTGTAGAATATATGATCATCTGAAAATTTGTACTATACATTTCAACTTACCTATTGAGAGACGCTAACTACTCAAAGTAATGAGGCCAAAGAGTTGCTATGCAGGTTGGGATGTACTAGACAAATTAATCAAACGAAATTGAAATGAGCCGCTGCTCAGCAAAGAAATACGTTTTGTCTTGAAATTTTTGCTAATGGATAAAAAGACAACATCTTTACAAGGACCTTACACTTCTTAAAGTTTACTAAAGAAAAATCTCACTAATTTTCAAAAACACTAACCATTATATAAATACATTTTTTTGTAGTTCAATTCTTCAGCTAGAATGCATTTTTAAAAACTTCCTTTGGATTATTCCATTTAGCGCTTCAAGTTTCCATTCTGCTCCTCTGACAACTGGCTCAGATTGGTTAGATTTGCATCAGTTGCATCCTTTAGAATTTGCTCCTGTGTTACTTATATACAAAAAAGTAAATGTGAGTATCTGTACCAAATTTCAAAAGCAACATAGTAATGAAAAATCCAATCATATGTATACAAAAAGAGATAAAGTACAACAGGGACTCCTTTTCCACCACATTAATGACATATAATCTTTCTTTTTCATGCTTTTAAAGTAATATTATAACTTGCATTTTCTTAACTTGTCAGGAGGGTGAAAAAAATTAGGTGGCCCAATTTATTATTTATTTATTTATTTATTTATTTATTTATTTATTTATTTATTTATTTATTGTCTTTTTGAGACAGGATCTCACTATGCATCTCAGACTGGCCTTGAGTTCACTTTTGTGGCCAAGGCTGGTCTCGAACTCACACTGAACCTCCTGCCTCAGCCTCCCAAGTGCTGAGATTACAGGTGAGCGCCACCAAGCCCAGTCCAGCCCAACTTTTTTGGTTAAAAAACTTAAATAGACTGAAGTACTTCTATTAATACACACATCAAGTTACTGAGATGACAATTTCATGTAATTTTCCCCTTCAAGATGGCACTTGCAGGTAAAAGATGCAAAGATGTCTACAGACTTTATTTTTATTTTATTTTATTTTATTTTTTTCTTGTTTCAGAACTTTTGTTTGTTTGTTTATTTATTTATTTTTATGGCCGGCTCAGCCTGCCCTGAGGTGCTGGGGATCGAACCACGGTTCCTGCAGCCACCCAAGCTTTGCTAAGCAGGCACTTTAGACCACTGAGCCATCCTGCTGGGACCCTAGACTTTAGATGTTTACTTGAAAAGAATCCTCAACAGCAGTTTGATACTGGGTTTCCTCATCTAGCTGAAGGTTCACAAATTCTCCATAATCAAATTGATGTCTTTGATTTAGATGACTAACAAAATTTTTAGTAATCGGGCCAGGATCTCCCTAAGGAAGAGACACACAAATAGGACCTGTCACAGGAACTATGTAAAATAGGTGGTTACTATTACAGTGATCCAGCATGTGTTGTCTGGTAAAATTAGACTATTGACACAAGAGACACTTAAGGGTGGGATGGCCAGAAGAACTTGGATTCTCTTGGTAAGTATCTGTATTATCAGATGTGGATGTTTCACTCCTATTACTGTTCTCTACAGAATCTTGGGAAATCTGAAAGTTTGAAATGACAGAAGAAACACCATATTCATCCTGATAGTTCTTACAAGATTTGTAGTGATGTCTCATGTGATAAAACTTAATCTGTTTTGCACAACATCTGCAGCGACCAGAAAACTTCTGCATGATGTTTTCAAGATCTAAGGTCCATTCTGGACATGCTCTTTCTCTTCTAGTCACATTTCCACAACACAAGGGATGAGGTATTCTACTTTCTCTCATTGCAGCTGGGAAACATTTCCTACAAAAAACGTGCTGACAGGCTGTGGTCCGCACCAGCGTCTTCAGCACCTCTTGACAGATGAGACAGTAGAAATTGTCTTTGGTGTAGGATGTGGCTGCGGAGAGCTCTTCTGCTATGGAGAGAGGTGGGAAACAAGGTGATGGTGGTGGCCAAAGTGGCAGTAGCAGCCAGGGCCCTGACTCTGCCAGTAGCAACTTTTTAAATATACTTTCTTCTCTCAAGGGAAAATTTCCTAAGCCCTCAACACTATTCATGTGTCAGCTTTTGAAATTACTTATCCTGTTCACTATACTAAGCTTTCTGTTAAATTAGCACAAGTTAGAGTTTATGGCCAGGGATCATCAGATGACAGAATACAGATATACTAGGGAGAAAAAACAAGGGCAGATCTTTACTCCATGAGAAGTCAGAGAAGTAACATGGTCCAACCACCTCAAAAGTGTTAAAACGATGAAATGAGATAATTTATGAGAAATTATGTGACAATTTGCTATGTAGAAACAAATTTATTTGAGCATTATCAGTACTTCTATCTTACTGATTTATTTTTCTCTACAATGTTTGGTCTAGTGGTTTTCAATGTGGGATTGATAAATACATGGGAACCATGAGACTCTTTCAAGGGGCCCATAAAGTCAAAACTATTTTATTAATAGTAAGACAAGTTTTATAGTTTGCTCTAGTTTTATTCTTTGCTGATATTGGCACTGATGATTGAAATCAGAGGTAGTAAGATTGTTAGAACTTGGCCAGAATCAAGAGGATAATGCCAAACCATAAGGACAGTGGCTAAATTTTTCTCTGTGTTGCATATCCAGTATAAAAAGCATGCTACTTCGTACTTAAGATTGTCCTTATCAGTCAGTATATATTAACTTCATTAAAACAACAAGAACATGGGGACCACCCACTTGGGGCATCCCTCCTGTCCCTGTCTCTGGCAGGAGCTTTCTTTCCCCTAATAAATGTATTCTGCTCATTAAAAACAAGAACATGTCTTTTTAATATTCTGTGTGATGAAATGGGGAGTATAGTAATTAAATGAACATAGTTGTCTTATGGAAAAGTGTGTAATTGGGTTGTGAGCCGAACTGTCTGCTTTTCTCATGGGAGATCATTTCTTTTAAAGAAATTTTTATTTTATTTCTTGTTTCAGAACTTTTGTTTGTTTATTTATTTCTTTTTATGGCCGGCTCAGCCTGCCCTGAGGGCAGGGCTGGCGCAGCATGTGGTGCTGGGGATCAACCGCGGTCCCTGCAGCCACCTAAGCTTTCCTAAGCAGGTGCTTTAGACCACTGAGCCATACTGCCAGGTCAAATAGGAACAATTTAAAAGAATTTAAAATTTACTTAAAATTTGGATTTAAGCACAGTTTTGATATACTAAATGCCAGTGAAAGTATAATTTTGTTTATTTATAAAAACTGAATTGTTTGCCTAATCCTAGGTCTTGAACCTTTTCTCTAAAAGTTTATAGTTTTATTTCACTTTTAAGCATGCAGTACACTTTGAGTTGATTTTGTTTCCTTTTTTTTCTTTTTTTGAGATGGGTTTTGCTACATAGTTCCAGCTAACCTTGAATTTACTAAGTAGCCCAGGCTGGCCTTAAACTTGTAACTATTTTCCTGCTTCAGCCTCCCAAGCACTGAGATTCCAGGCATACACCATCATGCCTAGCTATACTTAGAGCTTTTTTTTTTTTTAATGATATGAGAGGCACTGATGAAAGTCCAAGTACTTTGGCACTATACAAGGCTGTCTTTCCTGTGTTGAATTGTTTTTGTCCCTTCGTCAAAAAAACCCAGCTTGCTTTATTTTCCATCATTATATGCATGTGTCTCTATAATACCACATAGTCTTGATTATTAGGTACATATGAGGTCTTAGATTCAGGTAAATTGCTTCCTTCTATTTGATTCTTTTAAAAATGGCTTTAGCTATCTATTCGTGTTTCTTTGCTACTCTTCTCCACATGCATTTTAGAAAATAATTACTTATGAATCTAAAAATGTCTTGATTGGAGTC
>PVJA010029681.1:0-26418 GCA_004027025.1 Myocastor coypus
CTTATGGTTGAAATCTAGTCTGGTTAAGTATGTGCTTGTTCAACTGCCTGTAGCTGGAACCTGCTTCTGCCTTTTAAGTTTCAGTCCATCCATCCTGCCACATTTTTATTTCTGAGCAAGCTTTTGTTAGCTCCTAATTGCCTTGAAAAAACTGTGTACAAGAGTTCAAATTGCAATTAAAAGAGGATTCACAGCTGGAAAAAAAAAAAAAGAGAGAGTAACAGACTAGGAAATAATGCCATAGGATTGACAGGCTACAATTTCATATATACTTAGATTTATAAATGTCTGCGTAAAAATGTGTATCTGCTTTTATCACATTGTATAGGAATTTATTAGAATATCAATGGTTGATGGAAAAATACCGATTCCAAGTTAAGTGTAAAATGTTTGATATTCAGAAAGACAGTCATGTTAAGCTCAAGTACCTATGTTACAGAATAATAGTATCACAAAGCTTTTCTTCTGGAGGGTTAAGAATCTAAGATTACAGACCAAAAATTAGAGCAAAAGAGGGGCTATGAGGGTTGCCAATATTTTGGCCCTAGCCCTTCATGGTCAGTGAGGACTCAGGACATAAGAGAACTGGTGCTCTAACATCCTATAACTCAGTGGTGTCCCAAATTTTCTGTTCAAGGAGATTATGGGACCACAGACGAAAGGGATTGACGATGTATAGTGTGCCTAAGGAGAGTCACCTGGAGAGAAAACATTCTCTTGGGCTTTCACAAAAAGCAAACTGGTCAAGCAATGGCTGTGACTCATCCAGATGGCTGACACTGACAACAGTTCTACAAAGCACTGTACATGGTTTCAAAGTAAATCCTGAAGGGATTTGATGACCCTGGGAGATACAAAAGTCACATGTTTTATTATATATGTCTTGCTTTAACTTGCCCTTAACCACCCAGCAGAAAAGTTTAACCAGGAGGCACAAATTGTAAAGCTAGATGAGTATGCTGAGTTGTAAAAGGCTTAAATCAACAGTTTCTGACATTGCCAGATCAGCCAATAACCCACTGTGAGTATGGAATACTGGACTATGTATACAACTACTTTCTCTTAGTTCAATGAGAAGAAATTTTTTGTAGTAACAATGATTATTAAAATTATCATGTCTACATCCTGTGCTCTGTATAACTGCTACGAGGACAACAATATGCATTGTATCAATTATTGGGAATGTACTACTAACGTATTTTAGAAAATGTCACATTGTTATTTCTTATTAAAAGAAAAATAAATAAATAAATAAGTAGAACAAATTTGAAAAAAAAATAAATAAACTGTTACATCCATAGGCCAGCATTCCAGGCTGTTGTTGCACAGTATGTATCAGATGCCAGTGTCCCTGAGGAGAGAGATTCAGTATACCATTAAGAGAAAATATAAGACATTGGGAAGTCATGCTGCCATCAATCTACTTGTGTAAAGGAAAAGTACAGACCTATGTGTGTATGTGTATAAAAGTTACTGGAAAAAGCCAGACATGGTGGCACACTCTTGTAATTTCAGAACTCTGGAAGGCTGAGACAGGATCAAAACTTCAAGCCCACTCTTAACAATTTAGCAACTTAAGGATACTCTGAAAATAACAATATCTGTAGATGTGCAAAGGTAACTCAGTATGAAAGTCCTGGGTTTAATTACTAGTCATACAAAAAAAAAATGTTTTCCAAAAGAATAAACAAAGGTATTAATAGTGGTTGTAACAATGGACAGTGTAGAAGTGAGATGTGAAAGGAAGATAGAATTTTATTGTTTATTTCATACAGTTCCACAATGTTTGAATCCTATCAAATACATTACTTTTATGACTTATAGAAGCACTATAAGTACCCTGTCCCCGCCAAAAAAAAAAAAAAAAAAAAAAAGTGTCCATTCTCTTACTACTATAAGTGTCCATTCTCTTACTACTTTTTTTACATTATCTGTTCTTGTTGCAGTCATGAGATTTTCTCAGAATTAAGTTAGTTATGTTATATTTGTTCCCCCTCAAATGCATATTTCCCAAGCTTATCTTCCCCAAGCCATTGTTTGCTCTTTAAATATGACCTTTCCTATGTCCTGAGCTTATGATTAACTGGATGAAACTACCAGTATGCAGACAACCACACACACACCCAGGCAGCACTTTACAAAAGTTCATGTGGAAAGAAAAAACCCAGTAACTCAGTTGTATCAGTCACATCGACAGATCTTGACAACACCGCAGTGTCACTGTGCAGGAGGGCAAAGACCACTGTGCCCAGCACCCAGAGTCACAGTGCGACTTATCTGGGGCAGTTCTGGTTATGCCATTAGGACCAGGAGCGCTTGGATCGCAAGATAACTCCATTATCCTCGGATCATTGCCACGATAGACCCAAACAACTCCAGTCTATCGTGTCAATGTGTACTCAGGGAGCCTTTACCACATGGATCATTGGCAGCTGCACCGTAACAGCCCTGTAGGAGCCATGGCCATGAGTGTGCTCAACGCACGCTCGGGGACTACCCTGCGCCTGGATCATTTGCAGCGCATCGTGTCAATGCATACTCCGGGACCCCTGAATCCTCAGCCTGTGAGTGTTGAGGCCCAATGTACACCAAAAATACTTATGAGATAGTTGTTACAGTGCATACACAGTATTCACTTTTCTAAATGGCATGTCAGCAAGTTTAGTGTGCAGCAAATAACTCCTAAGACACACAACGCTCCTAGAGGGCCAACTTCCTATGCGGAGGGTTGGCCCAGGACATGGCTGCCACCAAGTGCGAACAAAGGGGAAAGGATCCGTAGCGTTACTGTGTAAACCACTACTGCCCCCCCGCCCAGGATTTTTTATATAAAACCAACTAATTAATTTCCGGGGCCTCTGACACTTAAGATCTAAAGGCCTTGCTGGTCTTTCTCTGCGCCAAGCCATCTACAGAGCTAGGTGAGAAGCAGGGTTAGAGCAAGGAAGCTCCTAGGCTCTGCGTTCGCCTCACCAGCGGCATCCAACACAGAACACGAGCCTTACATGTCATTTACATGTTATATGTAGCTACGTTTTCTGAAAAAAGTAAAAAGAAACGTTTAATTGACTCTAGTACTCTACTTTTATTTCACTCATTATACTCAAAATACTGAAATAACCAGTCAGTACTTTTAAATGACTAACAAGAGGGTTACTGTCGGCTTTCCATACCATCCAGAGTCAGCTTTGCAGCCCAGCTGCATTTCCCACACGGACCGGTCACTTCCGGTCGCGCCCAGCAGTCGGGTCTGTCCAAGGAGACAAGGGCCGCCCGGGAAACGAGTCCTGGAGCTTCCGCCATTGTCTCCCTCTAACTGCCTATGTCAAGGCAAATGTGCGTCTGTCTTTCCACCTCATTTCCTTCCCAGCGCTGCGACAGCCTCTTCTTAGCAGCCCGAATGGATGGGCGCGTTTGGGTTTTCCTAATCATAAAAATGACCACAAATACGCAAACAGAAAGAGGGAAGAAAGCGACTTCAGGCCCGTGTGATCGCGCGGTACTGGGCCATCTCTCTTGGAAATGGAGCAGAAGAGGCCAGGAGGGGCGGGGGCGGGCGCGGGCGGCGGGCTGGGGGCCGGGAGCCGCCCGCGGGCCCGGGGCCGCCACTGCCTCGGGGAGTGCGGGGTCACCGGCGGCACCGGGCCTCGAGGTTCTCGCTTTCGGGCTGCGGTTTGCCAGGCGCACAGAGGGGAGGGAGGCGAGGAGCGGGAGACGGAGACAAAGGCCTCGCGAGCCGGGGAGCGGCGCGGGAGCGGGCGCCCGCGGCGGGGGAAACGGGGCGCGGCGGCGCGGGGCTCGAGGGAGCGGGCGGGGCGGGCGGGCGGGCAGGTCGATTTGAATATCGGGCTCTGCCACACTCGGGGCGCCGCTGACAACTTCATTACCTCCGCGTATAAAAATGACTGCCGCGAATGCAAATGGCTCGCGCGGCACAGCCGCCTCAGTCTCCGCGGGCGGAGGGGAGTCGGGCGCCCCGGGCGCGAACGCCGCTGAGCTGGGGCGAGGAGGCGGCGGCGGCGGGGAGCGGCGTTGTCTCTCTCACCATACAAATGCTGGAAAGACCGGAATACAGCAGTGGTACCCGGCAGGTGCCCTGTGTCGCCTTGAACTCTGAGGGGAGAGAGGTCGCACCCAGCTGCCCAGCTGTATGGCGATCAGCTTCGACAGGCTGAGCACCCCTCACGCCCATTTCCCTTCACTGAGCAAGCAGGGGAAGGGAACATGCTGTTGGCTCCGTGTGCCCCGGGCCCTCGTGTCCTGCTGCCGCCAGGAGCATGCCTAGGCACCGTGTTGGACCCGCCTCTGCAATCCCAGCCTTGGCTGGGTTCCTCGTAAGGAAACTGAGGCACGTCGTGTGCGGATGGACAAGCAGACTTTACAAGAGCTGTTCTTTGGCACTGAGATAGAGGCGAGCACTCCTGGGCAGGAAGTCACCTTCACTTTGTGAACTCCTGGAGGGAAAGAGCTAGGTCGTTTTGTATTAATAACAATGACAGCAGCCTAACAATCAGACTCATCTTTTGAAGGTGTATTAATTTCAAGACAGCCAGCTGCTTTACCTACATTACTTTTGACACAAGAGCCCTATTGATGAGCCGGGGGTGGTGGCGCATGCCTGTAATCCCAGCACTCGGGAGGCTGAGGCTGGAGGATCAGTGCGAGTTCGAGACCAGCCTGGGCTACAAAAGTGAGTTCAAGGCCAGCCTCAACTGCATAGCAAGACCCTGTCTCAAACAGACAAAAAAAAAAAAAAAAAAAAAAAAAAAAAAAAAGAGCCCTATTGCTGACCTGGAAACTGAGGGCCACCTAAGCCCTGCAAAGAATCCAGGGTAACCTAGTTAGGAAGAGGTCTGCACTTTTCACCATGCTGCAGTATCTCCTTCTCAGTCCTTTCTGCTGCGGTTCTGCACCCCTGTCCCCTAACCGTGTCTCCCTCTCCCACCATGGCCAGGGATGAACCCTAGGTGGTCTGCATCAGCTACAGTTTGACTCTTTCTCGAAGCCAGGGATGGGCTTGAAAAAAATGAGACCAGTCCTGGCCAAGACCATAGAGGGGACCTTTGCCGGGGAGTCTAAAAAAAGACTTCTAATCTTTAAGCTTGAGACCCTGAAGTAATTCTCCTCTTTCCCCCTCTCACCTGTTAGCACAGAGCCAGGCTCTGACACAAAGAAGTAAGCAAATAAAGCTCCAGCAGTTCAGCCCTGTCTCTAACCCTGCTATTTCCATCTCATCTGAAGATGGCATTGCTGGGCACTGACCAGGACCGTTCCAGCATACTGCCAGCTTCTCCTCCTGGCCCTGGCCTCCAGCCTCATCCAGATTCAATGCTCCAAACAGATTTCCCTCTGTCTGCTCAGAACAGCATCTCTTTGCTACACACCTGTTCATCTCTTCCTCGCAGAAGCATCAGACCCTGCCTTCAGCCATCCGCACCCATACCCCAGCCATCTAACCTTGACACTGTGAAATGCTGCTTATTGGGCTTGAGTCCTCTCTTTGGAGAACTCTACATCTAGTTTTGCACCTTTTGGAAAGCAGTTGCTGATTCGCTACTTGTGTACTAGCTGCTTTTGCCAACAGCTCTAAAACCAAGCCCAAATTAAAGTGGAAAATAGATTTTTATTGTTTAACTAAAGTCACAAACATTTTCCATTAAAATATACAAAATAAGTATCACATGTTTTATTCATTCATCTGGGGTCAATAAACAGTGAGTGGCTCCACTGGTTGTGTTTTCGGCTGTGTGGAGAGGAAGCCCCAGGACATTAAAGGCCCTCCCTGCTCTGCACCTAACCCAGAGCCAGCCTTATGTGGCTACCACCCTACATCCTCAAATCACACTGTTTCATTTTCCTCCTATGACCTTCTCTGCAGCTGCATATTTCCTAAAATGTTCTTGAGCTCTACCTCCAGCTGTTCAAATACCATGCGTTCTCCCAGGTTCAGACAAAAGACTAACTCTTTAAAGAAACTTTCCTATTCCTCATATACAAAGACACTAAATACTGAGTTATTAGTATTTTTTCAGCAATATTTACCATGTGCTGTGTACTGACACCTGTATTCCTAAAATAATTCACATGTTCAATAACTAGCAGACCATTACTGTGCAAACAAGTGAATTGGACAGTAAATATTATCAGAACAATTATTTAACTTCATATTCACTCAGGAAGCTGTTCCCTCAGATATAATAAAGCCTCTTACACCTTGTTTTTGTTACCATCATGTTAATAGAAAACCTGTCTTTCCTAATTTCACCAATGTGTAATATCTCATGTAGGAAGCACACAAGTGGCAGATGTCAAGGCTTCAATATGCTTAAATGTTCAATATTACCAAGGGTCCAAGTTCTCATCTTTCCACTCTGTGATCCTCAGCCTATTGGCTTCATCCTTAGGTAGTTTTTCTTCATTCTTAGGTAGTTTTCCTCAAGGTCTGAAATGACTGTTGTATTTTCCAGCTCACTTTAAGACATTACAAATCCAGGCAGAAAAGATGAGCTGTTCTTATCTTAAATTTCTTAAGAGTAGTGAAAACATACCAGAGTCCTTAGACGATCTTTTGCTCATAACACAATTCACCCACAAGACATTTGATTATCTCTAAGCTTCTCTACAAAAGAGGTGAGATTATCATAAATGATTACTAATCAGATTTGATGCCTCCTTTATATTAGGGAGGGAGAAGAAGAGTAGGAAAGCAGAGGACAGGACAAGCAGGGCCAAAGCAAAGGCTCAATTTTGCCTTGTCTCCCAGCCATCCGTTCTTGCATATCAACCATCCCCAAGCTTAGTGACAGTAATACATAATCCTTAACGCACTTTGCCTTAGTTACTCTTCTCTTGTTGCTGGGACAAATACCTGACACACAAACTTAGGGAAGGAAAGATTTATTTAGCTCATAATTACTGGACGTTTCATAGTTTAAAGCAGCCTGAATTACATAGCAAGACCTCGAGACACTGTGTCACTGTGTCCAGGATGATGGTTTCCATACCTCCAAGAGGGGAGGGTTGGAGGTGTGGGGGAGGCGCATGCGGTCAGTTTAACGGTTCGCACCTCTCTGGCCCTGCCCCTCAAACCCCACCCTGATCCTCTGGCCCCGCCTCTGCTCACTGTTGATGCCTTGTGCCTGACAGCCCCATGATTTACATGAGGCTTTGGAGGGACAACTAGATGCAAACCATAACACACTGCATACACAGTCTACATGCATTATATATAATTTTTCCAAGATTCTGGGCCAGGCTCCTAAGAAATAAGGACTTGTAGGGTAGAAGTATTTTTAAGTGATATATATATGTTTTTAATAAGCTGATTGCTTGAATCCAACTGCTAATTTTTTTAGCAAATAGTAAAATCACATTTGCTCTCTTGCTCTGTTTTTTTCCTCCTGAATAATCAGCCACTTTGTGAGTTCCACATGGAATTTTCCTTTAACAATATTAATGCCTGACTGAGTTAAGCCATTTTTGTTCCAAGTTTTTTTTGTTTCTTTTTTTGTTTTGTTTTGTTTTTTGTAGACATCTGAGAATTAAGTTAGGATGATAGCAAACAATTCCCTTTGACTTAACAAGTAATTTGGTAGCTGGACTATTCACCATTAGATTGCTATCTTAATGAAAGTCTGTAAATTACAGAAGCATTTGAAAATAAAGTTGTTAAATAGCCATTCCCCTACTTTTATCAAGGTGGGTAGGATAATTGTAACGTATATTTATATTCTTTGTTTTGGAATATCACTACCTTTTCCTAAATAGGCCTTCTAGACTTCATTAATTTTTATTCATGTAAGGTAAGAGAGTTCTTAAGTGGTGGCTCCAGTTAGATTTATGTCATTTACTTAATACGTGGGCTCTCTTTTGTGGTCGTATCTTCCGTCTTCTAATAAATGTGTAACTGCCCCCACAGAGATAAACCATTAGACAGTAACTGTTCATGCAGTAGTGCTAACTCTCACCTGCTCTTTCTCAAGATACCCGTGGAGCTGCTTGTACATAATCCAGTTGTACTCCAATACCATCTCTCTAAATCAGAGACCACCAAAATTAGAATTGCAGCCTTCTCCTTTTGATGGGGGAAGAAATTGAGGCCCCAGAGTTTGGAGAACTTTGTTGTAACTCTAGTTAGTAGTAGAACAAGATCTCATTGTCTTACTTTCTAGCTGGTTGCCCCTTTTGTAACTGAGTGCTATTTGTCATTAACATTAAGGACTTCAGTAACTCTAACCAAGTAAGCCAATCAGATCCTTTAATGTGGAGTTGGTGCTCATCAAGGTCTCTGGAAGAATAGGATTTATTTACACTATATCCTGGGGCCCAAAAACTCACTAACCAGCTCATCTTACCCAGAGACTTGACCTGCTGCTCCAACTCCACTCACCTATATCCATGGTCTCTTCAGATCCTTGTTTATTGTATGTCCTGGCATCCCACACAAGCCCTCAGGGACATTCTTAACAAGATGCTTCTCTCCCAGTCCCCCTTGGCCAGTGAAGAAAGGAAAATGGAAAAGCACAATGGAGGATGCAGTGCTGGCCATCTCTTCCCCTTCACAGTTCATTAAAGGTCAGGTCTAGTTCAGTCATAAGAGTAGGTTTTCAGTTCCCAGGCATTGGTGAATCCCCCCCACCTTTTTTTTTTTTTTTTGTGTGTGTGTTTTTGAGACAAGGTCTCACTATGCAGTTCAGGCTGGCTTTGAACTCGTTTTTGTAGCCCAGGCTGATCTCGAACTCGCACTGATCATCCTGCCTCAGCCTCCCAAGTGCTGGGATTACAGGTGTGCGCCACCGTGCCCAGTTTACCCCGCCTCCTTTAAATTATGATTAGGGTTTAGAATCTGTGAGGCCTCGGTGGTTTTGTTTTGTTGTTTTGGTGAGGAGTTCTTCCATTTTCAGCACTCATCTTCGACTCATTTGTTCTCATCAGGCACATCTAAACAGTAGAAAACAAAATGCTCCCCAATTCACTAATGTTTTAAAACCATTAAAGCACATTAGACAGAGAAGCCTCTACCACTTTGCTTGCTCTTCTTCCTCTCTTCTTTTTCTTCATCTTTGACCGACAATTGCTATAATCCACCCTAATGAGGCAGACTGTGTTAAGAATTTTCTTCATTTAACATTTCTCATTATTAATAAATTTTGCACTGACAACTACAAAGTGAACACTTTGGATTTATGCACCTAAACTAATTACATATGCTGCATGTACGCATTTCATTATTTACTTGACAGATTCATTCCTTGATATCATAAATAATTAAACAAGAATCAAATATTAACAATCAGATACATGTTAATTCTCCTCAAATCTGTAGAAACAAACTACATTTTTGTCTTCAGTTCAACAAGCACTGATTAAAATTTCTTCATTAGGCAAATTTCATAAACAAAGTTCTTGATCTACTTTTACTTTCATTGAAAATTAAGCCTGAAATAAATTATTTCAGGATTGCTTCATGGAAAATAAATGAACATAACAGCATTTCTAACAAACCATTGGATTCATAATCTTTCACAAGTACTGCTGTGTCTTATATATGAACCATTAATCTGTATGTTTGTTAGGAATTCTCTAATACAATTTTTATTATGAGCTGGAAGCCAGCACCATATTGGTTGCTAGTAGTATGTTTCCAGAGATGTTTTCTTTTGTAGGATGATAGCTTTAATTGAACAATTATTTTTAACTTGTTTAAAGAATGATTTCTAGGCGTTATGGTTAATGATAAAACTCAGCTTATTTGAGCTGAAAATTTACCCTCAGGTCAAATTATAGCTGTTGCTTTCTCTACTTTAATGAGCTAGATTTTTTTTTAATTCAAGAATATCAGCATCTTCACTGATCAAACTATTCTCACATTTTATCAAATTTGCTTTGGTAGAGCATACCATACAATTTCGTCATTTAAAAAATATTAAAGATTCATAGATAGCCACATTATTCATAACACAAGATTAATGCCAGGCTGACAGGTTTTTGTAAAGATCTGACTTTTTTTCCTAAGTGCACATACCATATCTGTGTGAAATGTTCCTCTGATGTTGCATATTGATTACTCTCTTCTCTTCTCTTTTAATGCTAAAGACAGAATATTATAGAATGATTGTCAGGGTTAGTGTGTCTCTGACCTACACATGTACTGTTAATAATTTATGAGCTGATTTGAAATACAGCATCAGGAAACCTGCCTCTGCTTGCAGGGACGTGGACTGGGGGCTCACAGCATGGGCCCCCATGCTTTCAGGTTCTGTTTGTTTTTTAAAAACTCTAGAGAAAAAGAAACATTTCAAATACCATAGTTACCTGAGTGGAAGGAGACTGTACTTCTTTGTTAGAAATTTCAAATGCATTCATATCTCTCTCTCTCTCTCTCTCTCTCTCTCTCTCTCTCTCTCTCTCTATACTTTCTATCACGTGAGGTCTTCCTTCAAAACTATTTAGTCAAGCTTTAAACACTAGGAAATCTAAATCAAATAATGCAGAGTTATATATAACAAAGACCAGATCTTTCTTCCTATATTTTCCATGCCTTCACATCCAGAGGTTGTCTAGGGAGTCTCTTCCAGACTTTTCCATGCTTAAAGACAGCAGAATGGGGAGAGAGCTCCTCTCACTTAAATATCATGCAGCACCTTGCTTTTTCTTCTCAACAACAGGTAGGCTCCCAATACCAGCCTATCCAGCTATAGCTTGTTTTTTGTTTTTTTGTTTTTTTTTTCAAACAATAGGGTGTTCCATTTTAGAAATAGGCAATGGCTCATTTACCTATGCCCTTATTAAGATGCTGCAATGCTCTCTCAAATATTTTACAATTAAAAAATACTGCTGGGCTGCCAAGATAGCTTAGCAAGCTAAGCTTCTGCTTAGGTGAGCACAAGGACCCAGGTTTGATTCCCAGCACCACATTCCATGCCAGCCCCACCTCATGGGTATACTGAGCTGGCCACCAAGACTGGGCATGGTGGTGTATAGCTGTAATTCCAGCACTGAGGAAGCTGAAAACAGGAGGATCACTACAATTCCAAGCTGATAATGCAACCTTAGACCAAATATGTTAAAAATAATAATAATCATAAAATCAAAGAAAATAATAATAATGCCACATACACTGAACATTCATGCTTTATGAACTCATTGGCTTATTTTCCTGAGATAGATTCCTGCAAGTGGAACTCTGCATGAATAACTGATTTTAAAAATCTCCTTAGCTCATTAATTGGGCAAGAATAAATAAACATTTCCATTTAGAACTTAAATAATGTACTATTTCATTAATAAATATGCTTGTACCATTTAAGTGCATTTATACAGGAGTATACTTTTAAAACCTTATTAGTAATTTAGAAAAAATTTAAGTTTTAGTTACATTAATTTTACGTGCAGGTAGCTTTATGCAAAGGTAAGCTAAAGCCTACCTTTTAAAACTACTTTAGCAAAAGGTCATTAAGTTACATATCCGTACACACTGTTTTTAACATCAAGTCCAAAACTGCCAATCTTCATTCAAGCAGTGCTACATGCAACTAACACTTTAAAGTATACTTATAGAGACTGACACCTGTTCAACTAGTTCCATGGTTTCTAAAACATATCCAAAGAATTTTATGCTTGGAGACATTTCCTCTAAGAAATCTAATTAAAAACAATGTGGTTTGTTTATTCGAAACCATCACAAACAAGTGTATTTATAAAACTCTCTGCTTTACACCTAAATTGTTCAAAGACTGCTACAAATGATGTAACGGCCACCTTGAGCATCTGTCAGGTTCTATTAGTGGAACTGGAATATGCTTTCAGGAAAGATGCCTTGCGCCCAGTGACAGGCACCTCCTAGCTGCTAGGGCAGATAAAAATTGGAACATTGATCATTTCTTGCAGAGATTTTCCTTAGCAAGGAGATAAAAAGGAAATCTTGTTATGGCAAATGACTTACTAGTCAAAACTGGCCAGGACATTGAAACCTGGAAACTAGTTAATGGTTTGTAACAAGTCAGAAATAAAGATGTTCATCCAAGACAATGACATTAAGCAGCACTAGCTACAAGAGGAAAGAGCAGCCTGTCAGAATCATGTGAAGGCTGTGGTGACAAGTAGACAATAAAATGGGATGACACCAGTTCTTCTCAGTGGGGCGGATTCAACAGCTTTCTCTTGGGAGTTTCTGTGCACTTCCTTTGTAGAGAATCTTCGCTCTAAAAATGGCAGCAGATCCCTTGGAGGTCTTATTAAAATTCCCCTTCTGTGTTATAAAGTGTGTCGGAGTAGGCAGGTGACAGCACCTGAACAGTTAATTCTTCATTGTATAAAGGAAAATGGGAACAATAGGCCCGCCACTCACGTGGTGGACTGCTGACATTTCCAGCACTGTCACACAGTAGGCCTCGAGAAACAGGAAATGAGTCAGAGGGGACCAGTGGGTGGACCACAGCCCCACCCACGGCGGCAGACAGCAGGAACCCACACAGAAGCAGCAGGGCATGTAATGAATATTTCATATGCAGATTGCTATCCATTATATCTACAAATGAGTTTCAGGTACTACTTTAAACCTCCATAGCACAGTGTCTGATGGCAGCACTGGGATGAACACTATTTGCACTTCTATGAGAAATTTTCTTGCATTCACTCTGTCACAAAACTACAACTACAATACGTGCACTACCTCCTTCACGATAGATCGAGAAGGCTGCCACAGACTGAAGAGAAAGCAAGAGTCCAGGCATCGCCTAATGAGTGCCTTCCTATCAATCATTTTGAGAACTGAATTTCTGTGTTATCCAGAATAATGTTGTTGCTATTTTTTTACTAACCCTGTTTTAGTCTAAAATAACATCATTTCATAAGTCTATTAAAAGTGTTCCATTACAACTAAACTAATTTCCAGTACTGTAATAGCTTTAGAAGCATCTTCTAAACCATTTCTCTCTTTTTTATTCTATTCCTGACATAGGTAAGGCAATATGACAAAATAAACATTTCATAGCCTTTTTCAGCTAATTTTTTTTCCACTGTTGTCATTTCAACCAGTGGGAAGTCTACATTTTTCATGTGACAGTTCTACATCTAAAATTATTTTTGCTATAGATTAGCTGTCCCTTAGCAAGCTATAAAGACAAAAGCTTAACCTCTTTAAGCCTGTCTTGTTTGACAGCATGCAATATTCACATGAAATAAAAAGCAAATATTTGTTCTTTTCATACAAGCTGTCAGCACAAATTTGGTTTGTTCAGAAACCTATTCAACAGACAGAATTTGCATTACCACATGCTATAGGCTCAAAGGTCAACAACAGGAAATACAAAAAATTATGAAAAAGGAAAATCTTGACACACATTTTTGGAATCAAAGGTGATCATATTATTCCATCAATTATACCAAATGCTAGCAATCAAATTTCTTTGTTCATTCACCTGTTTAAGAAAGCATGGGCTTGGGCTAGCCACATAGCTCAGCCAACTAAAGTACCTACTTAGGCAGGCTCAGTGACTGGGATTTGACCCTGAAGAGCCAGGCAGGCCCCACCCTCGGGACACACTGGGCGTGGTGGCACACACCTATAATCCCAGCGCTCAGGGAGCTGAAAACAGGAGAATCCTATGAGTCCAATCTGTGTAGTGAGACCCTGTAGACCCTGTACTAAATATATTTAATTAATTAATTAAAACATAAAAAAGAAAGCATAGGCTTAACTTTAGTTTCTTGCTTGCCAGAGTATTAACTTTAAATCTACTGCAGGGAAACAGGTAAAAGAAAATGCTTGTTGCCCTAAAAAGTTTTCAATTAAAGTTGTTCTTCAACTTGTCTCTCCTGGGCGCCTTTCTCATAGCTAACAGGAACATCCTCTGGAGCAGGGCAAGCTGAGCACTCTAGGACATAGCCACCTATCAGGGCCACGCAGTCCCCACATCCAGGGGCCCAATCACTCACCCTTCTGCTAAAGAAACTGATCTTCTCTCAATATGCAGGAGCAATGATTTGCCCAAAGTAGGGGGAGGTGTCACTTGCCTCCAGGATTTGTTCTAATATGGCTATCAGACTGGGGACAAATGTCACTCTTCCCAGATCTAGTCAGTTCTGAAACTACAAAAGCAGAACTTATTCTGCTTTCTGTGGACATGGTCCCATCTGCTAAACACACATTTAATACACAAACTCCATTTCCAAGATTAATACCAACTGGTATTAGCAAGAAATAACATCTCTCCAAGATTCCCTGAGAAAAAAAACCCTGTCAGTGCCACTCAGTCCGCCTTCAAAGACAAGTCCTTGTAATTACTTTCTCCTCTTCATTGCCCTGTCGGGATAAAGCAAGATCAGAAGAACTATCCATTTTCCCCAAATACCTTCCAAAACACATATCTGCTTTGTAGGCTGGGATCAGAAATTTCATTATCTGTATTTGTATTAGTAATTCACCACACAAAGAGAACAGGGGGCAGAGGAGGAGAGCAGGCATGGAAGTGAACACCAGACAGACAATTGTATATATGCAAATGCTTGCAAATTTCTGCCAGCATCGCCCTATCTATAACCAAGGAACATGGAAGCCTATACATCCCTCCAGCTCCTCTGCTGCCAAATGCTGTCGTGGTTCTGAGGAAAATATTCACAAAATATTGAGTTTTCAGACACTAGGATGCAATCTGACTCAAAATCTATGACATCAAAGACTAAAAGCATAAATAAAATCAGATTTTTCTAGAAAGACAGGAGATAATGCAACCTCATGGCTATACAGGGTGAAAAACAAGATGTTTCGTGAGTGGTGGGATGGGGGGAAGATTGCAAGTAGCTCTTGAGCTCAACTGACAGAACTGAAATGTTGTCTCCTGTCTTTGAGGCTGTGTATTTGCATAAATAGCCTGGGAAAAAAGGCATATGAAAAACTAGATACAAGCATGGTAAAGAAAATGCCTGAAATTGAATTCATAAATACAAAGTGTTCACTTTCCAAAGAATATGCATGGTGACTGAGAACATCAAGAATCATCATGTATTTCTTTTTGTCCTGAAATCAACTCTTCCTCAACAATAAGGATGATAAAAAGTTTCATGACATCCTTCAGTCATATCTATTTATTCTGTTCACTGAAAATCATAACAGTAACTCACACATTATATGTCTTTTGATACAGTAATTCAGTGAATTTCAGTGAGTTGTCAAAATTATGCTTACAGGTAAAGATAGTTATAACTATTTTACACATAAAAACCTGAGGCTCAAAAATTTAGAGATACACTCAAAGTTATATAATGAGCAAGACTGGTGTTCAGACTCTCTTGACTGATGCTGAATACCAAGCACTGTCACGCTGCTATGGTTTGAACACTGCCTCTAAAACTTCTTTTGGAACTCAGGTGCTATCCTGACAATATTAAGAGATGGGACCAATAAGAAAGAAGTGAGTGGGCCTGACAGTGAACTGAGGCTGTAATCACAGGAACAAGTCAGTTCACCCATAAGAGTGAGTTCATGAGAAGTAAGCGCCTGAGGAGGGGTGAGTTTGGTCGCTTCTCAGCCTCAGGAATTCACACTTGTCCTTCTGCCATGTTGTTTTGCAGCAAGAAGACTCTCACAAGATGTGGCCCCGGGTCTTGGGCTTCCCAGCTCCCCTATTGTAAGCCTAATAAACTTCGATTGTTTATACCTTACCCAGGAGTAGACAACAGACGTAGACACACACCACCATACTGCACTACATTCCCAGAGAGACTTCGCTGCACAGGTAATCGTCCCAGCCATCCATATCTATCCGCAAATCCCATCCCATTCTACTTCTGTTCACAGGCATTGCTTTTGCTGAAAGCGCAGGTGTAAGCCTCACTGTGGTTACCCAGGTCTCTACTCAGTGTTCACCTTTGGATTTTACTGCAGTATAGAAATGCCCTTGAGCTTTCCTTGGATAATCTAATTTCAATCTCTGTGACCTTTTTCAAGCCTCTCCCCTCAAATTCTGCAACCTTGAGGGCGGCATTCTTTCCTTCCTGGGTGCATGGCTGCCTAGGCTTGCTTAAGGCTAGATGTGGCTGTGTGACAGTTCTTACCAAGGGATGTGGTGACTATACAACTTCCAGGGCATCTGGGGGAGTGGGGCAGGATTTTAAATAATACTGCAAAGAAGGTGTGCATCTTGGAGGATATAAATAATACCTGTTCTACCATGTGAAGATAACTGTTGCCACTGTGTGATATGCAGATTGGAGATACAGGGATCTGTGGCACTGCGCTGTCCCCATACTTGTGCTCAATTCAAAATTCTTTTGCGGGAAATAAAAGGTGCTTGTGCTAGTTGTGACCCTTTCCTCCTTCTTCTTGGTAGAGAGGAGGCTGAGGACCAATCTTAGAGAGTACACATTGCTGATGGCAGAGCTGCTCCACCAGCCTGAGTCCTAAAGGTGTCTCGGAGCCAGCCTTGCCTCCATGCCTTGGAGAGCTGCCTGAGAGAGAAACTGAGCTCTGCACGACCACTGTCACCCACAGCCACTGCAGTCTGGGGACTCTGCTTCAGCTCCAGCATTCTCCAGGTAACCCTGCCTCTGTATTTACTTCCATTCTACTGCACAGCAGGCTCCCCTCCTTGGCCACATGGTATCATCTTCCCCATCTTCTCCAATCCTGTACTTCTTGATTCTCTTATCATAGAGCACTGCCAGAACTCAATAAATGGTTACTATGGTTACATTTTTTGTTGTGGGTTTCAAGCTGAACTTCATGATCCACAAATATCTAGGCTCAACTTAAGCACTGTTCATTAAACTGCTCACTATTCATCTTACTGTCAAAGTCATGTTTGAGACCAATTTTTTTTGGGGGGAGGACCAGGGATTGAACTCAGGACCTTGCACTTGCCAGGCAGGCACTTGTGCCCCTGAGCTATCTCTCTGGCCCCTTGGAGACCCATTATTTATGGATGAACTTTTGATTTAGAAAAGTACCATAAATTGTTGTACCAAAACTTAAGATAACATGTAAGGTTACAAATATTTTGACTACAAAATAAAATATTAAGGAAAAAAATTTTACATATAGCTATAATGTGAACCACCTTTTAGGTGATTCTGACCTGTGGACTATTTTGCCTTCCTCTCTCCAACTCTTGTAGTAGTTGAATAGCATATTCCAGAATTTGTGCCTTTTGCGGAGCTGATGGAGGACCACATCCCTGCCTCCCTGCTGGCCTTACACCAAGCCATTTTCCCTGAGGCCAAAGGAATCCTTCCATAACACGGAGCATGGGGCATGTGGATATGAGAAAATTTTCTGAAAGGACTCATTATATCCTTGCCATAATTGCTAACTGAGGTTATAGCCTGTCCAGCAGTCCTGAGAAATATGCCTGATTTTCCCAAAGTATCTTTTAGATAAGAAGGGGAAAAGTTGAACTCAGAAGGAGAAACCTATAAGAAAGAAAGAAGATTTGGGTGCAACATAATGTGCACTATTACACAAGTCTCAACCAGATCAGGAGCTTCCAGAAGCTGTACCTACAGGGACTGGTTGCAGGCTCCACCCTTTGCCCTATCGGATTCTGCCAGGTGACCCCAATCTCCACCCTGGCCTTCCTGCCCATCCCTCCCAGCACCTATTGCTCAGAAGTTTCTCTCAGCCAAACCAGTTGCCCGGCTGGCTGCACAAGTTGGAATCTGTGTGAGGAGGAACCAGGGGGAGGGGAGGCCACCATGGCGCACAAATACTGAGTACTGTAAGAGAAAAGAAGGAAACAGACCTAGAGGACTCTGGAGGCTGAAGCAGGACAGTTGTGTGTTTTATGCCAGCCTGGATTATATAGCAAAACCCTGTCTAAAAAAGAGACAAAGAGGAGGGAGGAGAGGGAAGAAGGAAGAGAGAAAGGGTGTTAAAATGGCAGGAAAAACAAAAGCGAGTGTGGTCTAGGTTTGAAGGTTTGGAAAGAGGCGAGTTTGAAAAAAACTATCAGGAGTTTGAAAAGGTAATGGGGTGTGTGTGTGTATGTGTGTGTGTGTGTGTGTGTGTAGCGGGGAAGTACAGAAGCTTTTAAGAAGCTTAAAGGGTTAGCCCAACATGGTGCACGTGCAATAATCCCAGCACTCCAGAGGCTGATGCAGGAAGACTGTTGCAAGTTCAAGACCATCTTAGGCTACAAAGTGAGCTCAAGGCCAGCCTGAGCTGCACAGTGAAATTCTCTCTGAAAAAGAAAAGAAAAGAAGAAAGTAAGTAAGTTGGAGGGACAAAATTGGATTTAATTTTTTTTTTTTTTTTTTTTTTTGGTGGGACCAGGGTTCAAACTCAGGACCTTGCACTTGCCAGGTAGGCACTTGTGCCACAGAGCTATCTCTGCAGCCCCTGGACTTATTGATATTTTTAGCAGACCTTACTAAGGTTTTAAATTACTTTTCAAAAGTCAGCCTGGCTCCAGCCTTGCTTGACTTTCTCTGGTACAGCAGCCAGCGGTGGGACCAAGCACTACCCTAACCGTTGGATTAAAGGATGACAGCCATTTGGCTACTTGTACTCATCAACCATTCGCTAAATTCCACCCCGCACAAACACACAACACAAGGCACAGCATCTAGTTAGAAACACGGTGATGAAAAGAAACATTTTACTAAAATATCTCACTGAGGGCTGGGGAGTTAACTCAGGGGTCTATGTGCCTGCCTGGCAAGCAGAAAGACCTGCATTTGATTCCAGGTATGACATGCCGTGCCGGGCCTGTGGTGGCGCAAACCTGTACTCCCAACACTAAGGAGGCTAATTCAGAAGGATCACAACAAGTCTAAGCTGTGAGACCCTGTACCAAATAAATACATAAATAAGTGATTAAAAAATAAAATGTATGGGCCCGGCAGGATGGCTCAGTGGTCTAAAGCACCTGCTTAGGAAAGCTTGAGTGGCTGCAGGGACCGCAGTTCGATCCCTGGCACCACATGCTGCACCAGCCCTGTCCTCAGGGTGGGCTGAGCCAGCCATAAAAATAAACAAACAAACGAACAGACAAACAAAAGTTCTGAAACAAGAAAAAGTAAAATAAAATACAGCAGCCTCTATGGTTCAGGAGAAGTTCCAAGTGAAACTTCTTGCTTGTTCACTCACTTGTTTGCTTAATGGTACTGAGAAGTGAAGGCTGGGCCTTCACACTGAGCTGCATCCCCAGCAGCAGCCTCCCCTTTTTATTTTGAGACAAGTTCTCACTAGAACACTGAATTGCCCAGGCTAGCTTCAGACGTGTAGTGCTCCCACCTCAGCCGGACTCTCCCAGAGCGCTGGGATGATAGGCATGTGGCACCATGCCAAAGCATTTTTCACTGTCATGAAACTCATGGATGGACAAGGACATCACCATTTCAGTGCTGAACAGAAACTGGAAATAAGGCACTATCACTTAGAAACAGGTACACCAGAGGGACAGGGCGGCTGAAGTTTCCTAAGGTCAAAGAGGCCTTCACCTCGGAACCAGCCACCACTAAGCTCTAAATCCTTCTCACCAGCGGCTTGTGTTGGTTCTGCCACAGAAAGAGGCTTTCAGAAGGCTCTGTGGGCTCCTTGCTGACCACATGTGGGTAAACTCCTCACAGACTCCAGACTGCACTCTGAAACAAGCTAGGAGGAGTGCCCAGGAAGAAGGGAGGACCCAAGGCAGAGCTCACCCTCAGGGGCCGCTGCCTGAGAAGGGGACAGGGACTGAGTGTGCAGGTACTGAGCTAGGAGTGCTGTCACCAAGCCATAGGGGACTGCAGGCAGCCTGGCTATGGACACACAGAGAAGACATCAGAACACAGAGTCCTGAATGAGGAGCAGGAATGTGCCAGGTAAGGGGCCCCAGGAAGGACATGGAAAATGCCTTTCCAGACAGAGGGAGTGCACAGGGTTCCATCTGCAGTTACCCTCAGGCTGCACACAAAGCCACCAATTCCACTGGTTGTGTGGCTCCCCTCAGCTCACTCATTATTGTAAGCCCAGAAACTCAGCCTTAAACTTAGTACCATCCTTGCTTGTCTAGAGAACCTGGTTTCTGAATCTTCCTCATTTAGTGGCATCCACCTGTTCCTCAAACCCTGGCCTCAAGAACATAGAGGTTGGATACAAGTACCCCTTCAGGAATCTTAGAGTCAGAAGGAAGCTCAAGTCTGACAGTTTCAAGGGAATCCTAGAAGTTTAGCTTCTCTTCTCCAAATTAGTTTAGGAAAATTGCATGTAGTCCCCACCCGACATGTGCCCCACACCCACATACACATTTACAGGGAACAGTGAAATACAAAAGGCAGTGAAAAGTCCTGCAACACTCGAGTTAAACATGCTTGATCTCATGTATCTGAAATGTAACTGGCCAGGGAAACTTCCATCCACTTCTGAACACCCTTCCATTGTGTTAGCACATCCCATCCTTCAGAACTAGTGCTCCAGGGGACCCCTTTGGGACATTCTGTATTCAGTCTCCTTCATGCAGTGATGAGGAAGCTTAGGTGCCAAGAGGTTGGGAGCCGCCTTCCAGAACAAGCCAGCAGCAGAGCCAGATCTAATCCACCAAACTTCCTTCCAGAGCAACGCTTCCTCTGGCAGATAAATCATGGTCCAATGTGTGTACTCCATTCCTCTGATACATAAACAGTGCACCCAGCACAAGAATTGATAACTTTGCAATTGCCAACATACAAATAACTTTTCTTTTAAATACAAAGAAATCCCTAGGTGAGAGCTAAGCTTGTGTACACAAACCTTGAGTGTGTTTATACACACTATTAATCGCCCTTGTCATGGTTTATACTAGTTGCCCCAGCCTTCCTGATATCAGTTGTTTATCTTCATTGCCATCCCACAGAAATAATAATACCAGTAACGACTAACTCTCTTTTGCTCTCAATGTGAAGGATAACATTAATATATTGATGCAAATTCTAGTGTTTATCTCTACACATTCATTTAAATGGAAACAAAGCTGAAGAAATCACTCCTTAACAAGACAATCGCAAGCAAATCTCTGTACCAAGTCTTTCACTGATAGATCAAATCCCATTATCACTGACTAAAATGAAAATTCTTTACACTGGAATTTGGTTGGAATCAAGATAACTACATAAGCAGGGAAGGAAATTTTTTTTTGTTTTGGCAAAGATTTATAGTAATGTTATGATAGAATATGTTATGTGACTGGAAAAAATTTGAAGGTAATAAGGAAATTAAAAACATATTTCAAGAGCACTCAACACCCAACTTTGAAGAGTATTTAGGCATAATAACATACTTAGGAAAAGGCAATTGGGACTGAAAAGTTAAACATTTGGTGCCTGTGCTCTGTATTTGTCACCAAAGTCTTCTTTATCAGCAGGAGGAGGCAAATGATACTCTGCAAATGTTTTAAGCATGCAAGTGTGCTTATCTTCCTGTATTAATAATCCTTATGGCAGTTGTTGCATTAACCTTATCACATGGCATAGCAATAAGGGAGACCTATTGTAAACAAAGGAAAAAAACTTTCTTTTCTGAAAATTTTTTTAGCCTAGTAATTTTCTAATCATCAAGAGGAAAAACATGAAAGTTAGGTTTTTACTGGGCTTTCTTAAAAATCTCAAAAGGAGAAAGCTGACATTTGCAAATGGGAGATTCATTAAACATTACACACGTGAAGAGGACACAGGTTAGATTATCAGCTAAATGCTCATTGTGAATGTTCTGGGTTTCACCAGGTTCACTAAAGATCTCTGACCAAGAGGCGGGAAGTGGCTCTGGACAAAGCCAGCCTTGCCTGCAGGCTCATGTATGCTTAGGCCCCTACAAGAAACCCCGTTTGCCTATTATTAGACTTCTATTTCCTTCTTCCTACACTCTCTCTGTGCACACAGAAGAAACTCAAAGCCTCCATCTTTTAATCCCTTCTGAACTTTAACAATAAGAAAGCAACCCCCGAGACTCTACCATCTCTTCCCCTTTATGCTTCAGAAATCACCTAACTTTATGACTGAAATTAATACTTTCATTCAACTGCAAATTCATGCCCTCAGTACAGATAATGTAAGATACAGAGCCCCTTCCATTTCCTATGCCAGGTAAGATGTTTTTCCTTTTTTCTTCTTCCTCTTTTTTTATTATTATTCCTTTAATGCAGAGCAGGGCTACTGATTACAAAGAGGCAGTTTGACTCCAGCAATAGGTCTTCTTCACTAATCCTTGCTGTCATGGAAATTCCAGCTGCTACAAGAATAAGAGGCTCAATCCATATTTGCCAGCTCTAATATGAAATCTGTCAGAGCCCAAATTAATGAGTTCCAAATTCCTTACATCACGATAACAGGTTAAGACTGGTCAATTAATTACATAAATCCTTCCCGATTCATTGTGCGTTCGCAGCTCAGATTGTGTCTTACATTACTCCATGACACAAGGCCTTTTGGCTCCTGTTGTTCCGCAGAAAGGCCCCATTTAAGTGGAGGCTGCCTGCCACGGCAAAATGTTAAATGTCACACGTTAAATTTGCACTTTTCTGTAATTGCTTTCGTTAAAAAAAAAAAAAAAAAAAAATTAAATGAAAGCACATGCTTCCAGTACACCACTGTGCAGAGAGCTGGGACTGTACCTAATGAATCCCGCGGTAAGTACCTGTGTTTTACCCATAACCATTGCCAAACACCTTAATGCTTGGTGCTGTACGGACAGCAAAAGGACCTGGAAGGTGTATATTGGTGAAAATAAACCAAGTTCCTCTAAGGTCTGTGGCAACAGAAATCCAGATGATGCTTGTCTTTATGAAAGAATTAAATACATAACAGCTACCCTTGTCTGGGGGTAACGATATTAGCTACAGAGATCAGTGTTGAGCTAATCACATGAACAGTATATCTGGGTAGGTCTTGCTTTTTAAAGAGATGTTCTTGGGCCGGCGATTTAAATCTGTGACTGATACACACCTACTAAGGGTAGAATGATCTAGTTTTCAGAAGAGTCCTCTTGGTCAAACTGTTTCTTAAAAAATCAAAATGCTCTTGGAATTAAAGCCAGTTGGAACTCGACGTCTGGGATGCGAACACATACTGCATTCATACCACTGGATTTCCTTGGAGACATTGGATCATAGGCGTCTGTATCTAAAGGAAACATTTTCGCTGTGATTCTCAACTCATCTTGGAATGACCCGACCTGAGGTTCCGGAAACCCAGGAGCGAGCAGATGCTGCTCTGAGCAGCCCGAGGCCCTCGTGGGCAGTGGGCTCTTCCCACGGGGACCGAGCCCCTCCGGGCGCGGGCGGCGCGCTCGGCCCGGCAGCGCCCCCCTCTGGCGCCGGCTGGGCTCCCGGCCTCGGCGCAGGGCGGCGCCCCGCTGGGCTCGGACCCTCACGCCAGCCCTTGCTGGCCCTGAAGGCGCGACTGTCCCGTCGCGGGTTGAGCGGGATCAGGCCAGCGCGAGGCTCTAGGGGGACACCGGACCGGAGGACACACAGGCCTGGGCCGCACCCAGTCCCGGGCACAGCCGCCGGCTTCGACACAACAAAGGCCGGGTCGCGCCGTGAGACCCCGCTGGGGCCCCACGCGCGAGCGCTCTCCAGCCCGAGGGCCTCGGCGGCGTGGACCCCGGGGTCCCCAGCGCCCGGAGCCTGCTCCACGGCCCCCCAGGCCCTCGGCAGTATTTTATTTCTCTATCTCCCCCGGCAGCCTGCGGTGTCACTCTAACGCCGAAGGGGCCCCGCGGCGCCCACGCTCGGAGCAGGTGGGGTGGGAGCCGCGGCCCGGGCTGTAAATCGCTGTCTGCTTGCGGTTGTTGTTCCCACTCACCACCCGCCGCCCCCCTCTCTCTCGCTCCCCTAGGCTGAGCGCAGTTGCTATGGGTTACCAGGGCGGTTGCCATGGGTTACCGGACGGAGGCCGGCTGGCTCGCTACCTGCCGCCCAGCCGCCGCCCGCGGCGGGAGGCGACGGGAGCGCGCGTGTGCGGGACGCGGCGCGGGGGCGCGTGCGCGGGCCACGGGGCGCCGCAGCCAACAGGCGGCCGAGGGTGCAGCGGCGGGAGCGCCACCGCGGGCGGGGTGGGGGCAAAGCTATAAAGAAGGCCCCGAGGTAAGAAACTAGAAAAACACAAGCACAAGTTATGCCCGTGCTGTGCCTCTCGCATCAAAGACAAGCGGCTTGGGGGTTTGGATGAATCTACACTGCTCGCCGGGGGAGAAAGGGTATTTTCCTCTTTAGCATAAATTATTGGCATCGCGTCTTTGACCAGAGTTTAAATTCAACAGAAAATTGTAGCTGGTTTTTTTTTTTTTTTTTTTTTCCTTTGATTTTTCTTTTTTCTTCTTTATCTTTTGCAAAGAAGTCTCTGGAATTTTAAAGAGAAAAGGTCACTAAATACCACAGTTCGCGCAGCTAAAATAAATGAGTGTCCAATGCACTGTTCATAACAAGGATCTAGAAGTTTCCAGCAGGAGTGAAGCGCAGTTGTGTCCGATTTAAAGGGGCAAGGGTGACTCGTTTGTAAGATGCATTTTGCAGAGAGCCAGAGTCCTTTCTAAATATATGGAATTGTAAAGCAATTGTTTTTTATTTACATCCTAAATTATTTGAACTCCATTCTTTTTTTTTTTTTTTGAACTCCACTCTTAAAATGTTAATTTCTTATGACCTTTATTTACAAAGAAAATTATATCTATGTTTTGAATGTAAACTTAGAATAACTAATTTCAGCATTTTGTATTTGAAAATGTGTTCATATTTTACAAAGTAAAACCTGTATTCCAAAACAAAACTGCATTGAAATAAATCGTTTCCTCTGTTGAAAAGATGCTGTATTGTATTATTCATCAGATACCAAACTAATTTAAATATTAAGAGGGAGACTTTGGAAACAGAATAAGCTTTTGTTATTTTTGTCTTAAAATTTTAGAATCCTTTCGTGAAAAAAGGGGCATCCTTCACAGCTCAAATACTGAAAACCTTATTTGTACCCCAGAAGCTTGACAGTGACAAATCTTTAAGGTACCAAAAATACAAACTGAATTCTAAACAATGTCCAGTTGTTGAATACACTAACTGTGGCCAGTTAAATGAATTTGTTTAAATTCTTAATTACGATATAAAAGAATTTCTATTCTTTTGCTTTTCGATGCATACCACTTGTGAATGAATTTGTTTAGATTCTTAATTGCGATATAAAAGAATTTGTATTATTTTGCTTTTCAATGCATACCACTTGTTGTATAGAATGATTTAGTCAAACCTGAAGGAGGCTTGGAAGGCTCTGGCAGATTTTTAGTAGCTAGAGGAACAATAACTGCTTAACGACATAAACATTTGTAGCTTTCCCTCATAATTTTTAAAACATGAAGTTTTAACTAGAATTAAATCGCTTTCTTCCAAGTGAGACTTTAAAACAAGGCTTAAGTAACAGGCTATTGGCTTTCATTGTAGATCCCTTGGGTTACATATAAAGCCTGGTCTAAAACAAAACATGTTAAGTCTGCTTTATGGGTGAAGTCTGCCCTTTCAGAACTAGTCAGGGTAATACAGTTTCAACGTATGTAAATTATAAAACATCCACGATTGAAATTCTATAAATTTAAGTCACATTAAAAATGTTTAACAGCTTTTCAGTTTAGTTATGTAATTGTTTTCTTTTCCTAAAGAAATCTTTGAAAAATAAAAAAAAACAACCCCTGAAAGCTAAAGTGCATCTAAATATCTCAGCTGCAAAGAGATCAGTTTTAAGCCGGTGAGTAAATATGTATGACTAAAGTGAATACTGAAAAGTTTCACCAGAGCTCTCATTTGAAACTTAATTTTAAAACATACTGAATTTATGTCGGAGTGAGAAGAAATATTTTAAGTAAAATTACTGACACAACACAGATGATATTTTACTTGTTTAATGTGGAAACAATGAGTGCATGAAGTTTACATCCCACACATAAGGCCAGACTTCATTGGATGGCTGCGTTACAGCATTTAAAAATAATATGACAACTGGTGGCACAATATATGCATTTCAAAGTGCTGTGAGACAGCAGTAGTGTCGATTGAAATCCGGAGCTGGGACTGCTTGGATGCTTCCTGGCAAACTTCTGTATGGCAGCAAAGTTCCTAACTGTTTTTTTCCCCTGCATTAAAACAGTGAGTCTTAGATGATAAAATAATAGAATGCAAGGTATGTTACATCAACATTTTATGAAATTTTAATAATGTTTTAGATCAAAAGAGAAGTTCAGTCATTCTTAATCTAAATTAATTCTGTTGGATCTTAGTTTTCTGGGTTTTTTGTTGTTCTTGAAAACAAGCACTGTGAATGCTTTCAATACTATAACTTTTCAACTCTCAGTTAAATTAAAAAGGTGCCTTCTGTAGCAGCCTTTGTTCTCGTCTACTTCACGTTCACGGGTAACAGTAAAGCAACAAGTTACCTCAGCTGCCTGAAAGTATCTGTCCACTGGATTCACAAGAGATACTTTTTACT
>PVJA010029682.1:0-26433 GCA_004027025.1 Myocastor coypus
AAGAAAATGAAAGAAAAAGAACAAAGAATATTTAAAAGAGAACAAGAAAAAAAGGATAAAAGCAATTAAAAGAGAAAAAAGGAAAACAATTTGAGACCAACGTAATGTAAAATGAAATAAATCAGATTTAAAGATTAGATATCATATCATTTTTCTTATATGGGAAACTCAAAGAATAAAGAGCAAAATAAAAGAGATAATAGGGAAATACTTCTTTCTCAAAGGGAAAGTGGTCAAGAGATGGTGGGAAGGGAGAAAAATGAAACTTATATATGCTATATAAATATATAAACCCACATAAGGAGTGCAGACATTATTCATTGGAAAGATGTACCAAAATAAATAAGGTCATAATGCAATAGATCAAACAGAGATGGAAGGGAAAGAGCATGAAGAAAATTAACAATATTTAAGGTGGTTAGGAAATAATTCCCCCAGACAATGTGCACACTATGTATTACAAACATGTACTAATAACAAATAAAATAATTTATTGTATTAAAATACGTGTTGCCACAGATTCCTCTCATAATATCGCCACCCTTCCATTTCAACACACTTATTCCACTGTCATTTCCATTTTTCTGAGGCAATACTTGAAGTCCTGCTTCAGGAATATCTTTAGTTGCACTGTCATGGTTGCCTCAGGGTCCGGTATTGAAGGAAATTTCTGACAAATATACAAGTGACAATGTGCTCTCATTGCCTTATTCCTGAGATAGGGCACTCTGAGTCTTCTGACTCCTCGTTGACTTCTAAATGACCAGGAAAAAGAAATATTTAAAATATATTCAACAGCTGGAGGCAGGCAGTGCAGATCAAATAAAGATGCTCACAAAAGAGTACTTCCAGAAATGTTCCAGAATGTAGCAAGAATGATGGAATAGGTATATTCAAAGCAAGAGAGGATTTTGGAGAGGAAATAAGGATAATGTGTTATTCATTGTTATGAATTTTCTAATATAAAAACTCTCTATGTCTTGTAATCATACCTCAAATAAATAATAAACATGAGTTATATTTGCAGAAATGCCATGTAAAAAGACAATTCCCAGCAGTATATAAACATGTCAGTAATGGTCATTCCACTTGAAACTTTAATGAAATATCAGTTGAATTAACTAAAACATTTTGATAGTTCCACATAAAATCAAAAGCTAGAATTGGATCATATGAAGCATTCTAATTGCTAACAGAGAATCACACAAGTGGGTTTTAAGCATATATTAAAAGAATTAGGAAACTATACCTATTTTGTTGTATCACAGTTAATCAGAAGCAGAAGTTATACTGGACTTGTGAGGAAACACCATTGATTACTTGTGCTCTTCTCAGTGGTTAAAATATTAAGTTCTCAAAATGTAACAGGATACATTTTAATGTATTTTGGACTTCAATATTTTTCTTTTTAACAAATAACAAATGCCTGAAGTTTTGATAACCATTTCCCTTCCCTTGATTTTCCTGTGGCTACTTGTACTTCCTGACATTAATGGCATGAAGAGGCAAGCATTTTTTGCTCATATTTTATATGAATATGTTATACAGAAATCATTACCAGAAAGCTGCACCAGTTTTGCAGTTATCTTAAGTTTTAGATGGTATAGTCTTTTTTACATAACATAAGACTATCTACACACCTGAGTTCAATAATACATCTTAATTAATTTATATAAATATATATAAGTTTATCTGATATCTTATAATATCAGTCTATAAACATCAGCTCCAACTACCAAAAAGAAAATTACGATAATGTGTTCTTACTGTTTTATGCAATATTTGGTGTGGTCCTGTAAAAATTTAAAGTTAACATAAAAAATTTCATTTACTTAAACCAAATAGTGAAAGAAAATATTCATAGTTTGTTCATAAAGATAAGATTAATTGTTCATTCATTTGTATGAAGTGCTGGCCGGGATACTGAAATCAATGAACAGCGAAAGATTAATGTCAAAGTATAACAAACTAGGGTTATAACTTATTACTTACTTTATAGTAGAACTGATAAAAATAATATGGTCTTAATGGGCTAGAGAGATATAAAAATCCTATTGTGGGACTGATTATTAACAAGCTATGATTATTATTTGATGTTTATTGAATAATAACCATATGCCAGGACTTTGTTAAAATTTAGCATAAATGTGTAAAGTGCACAAACTGTTTTGTACAATGCCACTGTATTATTCAGGTTTTTATCACTACAACAAAATACCTGGACAAATAACTGCTGAATAAGAGTTCATTTTTGCTCATTTTGTTGTATTGCCATACCCAGGTTGAATGTCCCATTACTTTTAGTTTCTGGTGTCAGCAAGACATGATAAAAGGAGAATGTAACAGTGAAAGAAAAGCAGCCTGAAAGAAAAGCAAGGATAAGCACGGTACCCCAATGCTGTTTTCAGGCACAGCGCAATGAGCCAAGGTCTCCCATCTTCAGCTACCTTTCAGAGGCACCCTCACTGCCCAACTAGTGAAACCAAGAGAGCAAGGAAGACTTCAGGCACATCGACCTTTAAGAGGCACTCATCCAACAGCCCTCACACACATGGCGCATGGTAGAGCTGGAAATGGAATGCAGTCATGTTTGAGTGAAGACTCCTTTGATTCTAGGAACAAAACATTTTTAATGAGATATTTAGGAATATCTTAGGGTTAGGGGAGAGAGATGGGTAGAATAAGCGCTTGCCTGGCAAGTATAGGGTCCTCAGTTCAATCCCCAGTACTGCAGAAACAGGAAGGAGAAGGGCTGTGCCAGCGAGGTGGTTCAGCGGTCTAAAACACCTACCTAGGAAAGCTTAAGAAACCACAGGGACCACGGTTTGATCCCCAGTACCACATGCTGCACCAACCCCACCTCCAGGGTTCATTGAGCCTGCCATAATTTTCTTTTTTTAAAAAAGGAATATCTTTAATTAGTACACATACACACTTACTTAAATGTCTCGTTGCTGAGATTAAATCTGTAGATATTTTCTAGGTACAGTCTATAGAACTATAGTTTTGAAATATCTCATCCTTTTATAATGAACTCAAGGACAGTAACAAAATTTTCAAAATCAAGTAATACATTACCTATTAAAGAGGAGAGCACATATAGCATTTTCAGAAAATGCACACAATATCTTGACATGGCAGACATATAAAAAAGGGAAAAATAAATTAACAAAAAAGGAAGGACTGGCATGAACAAACCCAGAGAGAAGGGAATATCAGAGGGAAGACACCTCTAAGGAGCTGAAAGTACATTTAATCAAGGTGCTATGGACGGGAAAGATAAGTTCTGATGCCAAATAGAGTACGTGCTTCAGCAACGCATACACTAACACCAAATAGATAAGCAAAGCATGAATACTTGTAAGTACTATATTGTAAGTTGAATTTAGTGAGGAAGATATGAATATGTTTTAAGAAAAAGAAATCAGTTTACTATTGCTACACATGAGACTAATAAAGGAGAATTGTCCAACTTGGTTACATTATCGACTTGGTTGTTGACAGTGTCAACAATTCAAAAATCATAGCATATAAAGATGTTAACAGTGATGAGAACACCAAGTATACAATGTTATGGTCTAGATATTTGTACATCTTCGTAGTAAGCATAATTGAAATAGTATTCTCCTAGCATTGAAAGAGGAAATCTAAGCTAGGCGTGGTGGCGCACGCCTGTAATCCCAGCACTTGGGAGGCTGAGGCAGGAGGATCGATGTGAGTTCGAGACCAGCCTGGGCTACAAAATTGGGCTCAAAGCCTGGGCTACAAAACTGGGCTCAAAGGCAGCCTGAACTGCATAGTGAGACCCTGTCTCAAAAAAAAAAAAAAAAAAAAATGAGGAAATCTATGCCTAGAAAAAAATAAGCATGAATGACTTGGGAGTTTTGCTAATAAGCAATTCTAAAAGTGTAGGATTGAATACACAAAGTAATAATAAATAAAACAAAAGTGAAATAAGTGCACAGTGTTTAGCAGGGAATATTGCTGTTATCAGAGACACAGGCTAAAGTAAGAAAATGTGTGTGTGTGTGTGTGTGTGTGTGTGTGTGTGTGTGTATCAACACACGATTGGTCTACAGAGAAAACATATTTAAAAGTTTGGCTTTAAAGTCCATTAATCCTATGGATTTAACATGAATTTGAAATATAATTATATCTTTAAATGTTTTGGAAGACTGTGACATTCTATAAATGATCATAAACAGTCACTAGACCAGTTGGAAATAAGCCTCAAAAAATGTGACATATTTAGTTAGAAAGACAGTTCCTTCTAAAGCAATTTATTTTACTTAAAAATAAACAGAGCATGGAAAGTTTTGTTCAGTAATTGTTATGGATTGTGTCTAGTTGTCTCCCCAAAGCCTTATGCAGTCATGGGGCAGGGACTTCTAGAATTCGAGGTTAACTCATGATCCACTGGGATTTTGAGTTTTAGTATGGCTGGGATTAATGGCTGTGAACACTATGCCCAGCTGAGGCAGATAGCCTAAACGTAACCCAAGAGAGACAAAGAAACAGACTTCTTCTTTGTAGTCATTGTTGTTGCTACTTCTCCATTTTGTTCTTCTGCTCTTTGCTGCCATTATGAAAGGTTGCTCTCTGTCATGTTCCAGCCTGCCATGGAACCAGCTGAGTATGGCCTGAAACCTCCATCAACTCTGAGCTTAATGAACCTTTCCTTCCTTCAGTCTGAGTGTCTCATTTTTGTCCCAGCAGTGAGATAAGAGTAACTGAAACAGTTATGAAGCAACATAATTGAAATGAAATATTCATTTGAATTTTTGACAATTTATTTTACATCATGATATATCACAAATATCAGGGTAAAGATTGCAAATGTACGTACAATGTTAACACATCCCCATGTGGCTCATTTCTCTCTCTCTACTAAAAACTAATGTAAACATAATAGTATGTTTAATCATTATTTAAGGCACTAATTTATTGGTTGCCTGTCCACCTTGAATTTGACTTTTAATAAATAGTGTATCAGTGCTCACTAGAGAAACACATTTCATGCAATATATAAGGATTTTTTTTTAATTTTTTTTTTTATATAAGGATTTTTGAGGCAGGCTTACAATGGCTGCTCACTGAGGCACGTAAAGAAGAGTACAAAAGGGCTTCTTGTGGGCTGGACATCTGAAGGAACCAGTCAAAGGTCAAAGGTCTGAAACTCACTGTCATGTCCTACTTGAGTCTCTATCAGGAGGTCACATGATCTGTGAGGGAAGCAAGGACACTGTTCAGTCTGAGGACTGGAGCTTCCCCTAGGTTGGAAAGATAACTTGGAAGTCTTAAGTGCCTGCCTGGAAAGTGGGAGGACCGGGTTTGGTCCCCAGCATTGCATGCCAGGTCCAGAACTTTGGGTGTGCTGTGCTAGTGCCCCAAATCGGGTGTGATGGTGCGCACCTATAATCCCAATGTTGGGGAGGCTGAGACAGGATGATCACTATGAGTCTCAGCTGTGTAGCAAGACACTGTACCAAATATAAACAAATAAAAATTAAAGAAAAAAGAGGAAAAAAGACTGGAGTCTTTCTGGAAGAGAAAACATTCTTTCATTTTCTTCTCAATTTGTTCATGTGACAAGCTTATTGGCTGGTAGCACTCATGTGGTCTGTGAATCCTTTCAGCCACAGCCAGAATTTCACTGATTCAATTTAGTCCAGCATTTCTTACTGAAATTAACACAATCAGTTATCTGTAACATATATCTCATCTATTATTCTTCAAATATAATGAGATAAAACATTCAAGAAGGCCTAGGATACAGTTGAGTAGCATGGTGCCTGCCTAGTAGATGTGAGGCCCACATGTATCATTTTTCCAAAACCTGTAATAATAGGCTTATTCTGTCACTTTCTAAATTACACTTTACTAGACTATCACAATGAATGGTAAATGCAATGATAAATGAAGTATTGTGTTTGACATCAACTAAAAGTAAAGGAGCCAAGTAAATGCAAATATAAGTGCTTTATGACATAATAAAATATTATGCTAATTCAACATACAAATGAATATACAATATACAAATTTTGAACAAGGAATTTATAAACGATACACAAATGCTGAACTTGAGCAAAAATATTTGGGCCTACAAATGTTTAGTAATGTACAAATTGGAAGAATATATAAAATTAGTTTAAGAAGTAAAATTAGGAATGGAACTATCATTCACTGCTAAAAAGAATGGAAACCAGGCATGGTGGCGCATGCCTGTAATTCCAGCACTTGGGAGGCCGAGGCAGGAGGTTCAGTGCGAGTTCGAGACCAGCCTGGGCTACAAAAATGAGCTCAAGGCCAGCCTGAACTGCATAGTGAGACCCTGTCTCAAAAAGACAAATAAAATAAAATAAATAAAATAAAATAATAAAAAATAAAAAGAATGGAAATGGCTTTCATAACCTACACATTCGCATGCCTTATGACTGAGAAGCACAATCCCAACAATAATGTGATTAGAATTTGTACCCACTTGTTCCAAGACAACTGACATGCTAGTCAGATATATTAGATGCATTATTTATAAGAACTACAATCAAGAAGCAATCAACATTTTCAAGAATAATAGAACGGATAAGGAAATAACGACGTATTTGTGCAATGATAGTGCATGCGGCTGTAAATCAATAAACTTTATAAAAAGTTCTACCGTTCACTACAAAATGAAAGAATTTCATAAACATAATATGGAGTAGAATATTCAAAAAATGAGATAAATTTCAGCGTTTAATAATACAAGATGATATATACTGTCTTACCGTTTCAGTTCATAGTCGCCCAGCTTGAAGGAAGAAAGAAGAGATCAAAGCAGCATAGAAGAGGAAAAGACATGGAAATCCTGGCAGCCAAGGAGTAGAACAGAGAGAATTCAGTGCAAAGCGTGCACCCTTCCAGTTAAGTGATGGCGAAACTTTCAAAGCTTTCAATGATAATGAACAGCCCACCACGCCACAGATTCACCACACTGTTTCTTGATCATGCCCACAGTGACCCCCCTGCCTAAAGACTGGAACCGATTAGCACACTTAGCTACTGAACTCATTGCTGAGGACATTCATGAGTATAGTGTCCTCATAATTCTAACAGTTTCCACAGGCATGCATATTTGTAGTCACATTTTAGACCTAAATCATGAGCCCCCAGCCCCCAAAAGCTTCATATCCATCTTATTGAGCATAGTGCATTTAATTTATGTCTGAGAGTAGCTAACGTTTTAACAGTCTCAGAAATGCTAAAAAGTTTTCTCTGAGAGTCTGCCCTGATACTCAAGGAAAACTCTTAGATATGACCCTATGTCAAATTCCAAAAGAAAGTGAAATGCTTCCCACATGCACTGGAACAGGATAAGCATTTACATTCTAAAAGGAAGAAATATATGGACAAGATTGATTGGAACTGAAAACAAGACTGAAACCCAGAAAAACAAATGTTGAGTCCTATACTGCCTTCCCCAGCACCCAGATCATGTGGTAATATGATGTCAGTTCCAAAGACCTTGGGCTGCCCAATTACTGTGGCATTGCTGATTGCAGCCCCGTGGCTTTTGTCTTAGGGTGGCTATGCCCACTGCATGAAGCAGTTGTACCACATTCCCAGCATATACAAATTCTTAATCTCTAATTTTATTCTCATAGCTTTATACTCTGCCCTCTCAGGACCACACTGCCTATCCTCCCAGGTTTTCCTTTTAAATATGGGTGTGAACCTCCCTCCATCAGCCCTTTAATTTTGACTAACTGAAACTCCAGAAATCTATGAGTGATGCTTGGGTACATTGTCAACTTAAGCAGTAGCCAGAACTTCTAAGTAAGATAATGGCTTTATAGTCCTCAGAGAAGATAGTGGTTGAGCACTGTGAAATGAATCTCAGGAAATAATTTCTTTAGGTGCCTCTTCTCAAATAAGGGACCTAGAAACTCTCAATTCAAATGAAAACGTCATAGTTTTGCTCCATTCAGCTAGAAAGGGGTGTCTTCTTGCTGATTCCTGAGATACCTTCTTGCTTTTCCTATTGTGCTAATGCAAAATGCACAGCTCTCTTTTAAGAATTTTCTTCCATCAATGATACAGTCTTTCTCTTCAAATTTGCAGGCATTTTTTTCAAATTATTTATTTCTTATTTTCAGTGTGAATCTGACCAATACCAAGCAGCAATACCTATTACACAACCTGCACATTGGGTTTTAGTATGCCTTCCTTATTTTCAGTCGTCTGTAAAGTTTTAAAAGATGACCAACTTATAGACAAATTTTCCGCCACGCTGTGGCATGTATGGCCTCTGGTTCAATTGCCAACAGAACCCTTGTTTCCAACAGAGACTTCCTGAGCTTGGCTTTTAATGATTCTCTTTCAGCATCCTGTTCTGAAACCTAAGCAGAATCGTGCATCAATCATTACTCACAGCATTCTAGAACTTCTCTAGCCTACTTCTCCAATCTTTTCCTACAACCAAGTTCCAAAAGGTTCAAACTACATGTTCACACACACACACACACACACACACACACACACACACACACACCACCGTTTCAGTACCAACTTCTGTCCTAGCCACTTATCTATCATTGGGACAGAACCACAAAGATTCACCTTTAAATGCTCAGAGGTTTCCTTCAGCTCTTAGTTTCAGTCCATGTTTAGAAAAGAAACAGGATGGCAGAGGGGCATACTGGAGGAAACAGTGGTTGGACCTCACACCCAGGGGGCAGAGAGAAAAAAGAAGAGCCAGGTATAAGAAAACATCATTTCAGGCTCCACCCAGAGAGACCCACCTACAGCAAGATCCCACTTTCTAATAACAATTTCAGCTACCCATCAAAGATGAGTATAGTGATATATGACCCAAAATCTTCCCCCACATATCACAAATTCCAGGGGCATTTTATAGCTAAGCCATAGCATAGACATATGTTTCTGTTTCTCCTCAGTAAATTACTGAGTAATTTGTGGTTAATGAGGTAAATATTTAAATATGATTGAAATTGCTCGACAATTTTACAAAAGGAAACATCTCACCTTCCATCAACAATGTTTATGATGTTCACTCTCATTTGTATAATGCTAGTTACAATTAGATTTATTTATTTTTAGACATTCTGTTAAGAAAGAAATTTCTGCAACAATTACATTCTTCATTTTCTGATGTCTAATGTTATCAAATATTTCTTCATCTGATTTTGTTAATACTTATCTATTTTCTGAAACTATTTCCAAGTTTATTCAATAGGTAGTTCAAAATTATTCATTGAACAATTGGTTATATTAATATAGAACATTCAAAATAGCATTACCAATATTTGGACACTTGGATTATCTCTAATTTTTTACTAATATAAAAAATTGTATCTTGCTTGTGTATATTTCTTATGAAAGATTATGTCAATTTGATAAACCTGTTTTCATCTTTACCCTAAAATGGATTTTATTAATAACTTAGTAATTATGTTTTCTGATGTTCTATTTGATTTCTTATATACATTGTCCTTAATCTGTTTGCAAGTATTTTTCATATATATTTCTAATATTAGTGGGTTGAAATTATTTATTTTGAAGTTTTTTGAAAGTTTTTATTATACTATGCTTACAATTTACATTGATATTCAATTTCTTCTCTTATTTGTCTTTACTATGGTAGTAATATATTTAAATTATGTAATTTCCTTTATCATACTAATTTTTTTCAGTTGTCTATATAATTGTACAAGGTATACTGTTCCTTAAAGACTTAGTAATAGTGGCCTGTAAGCACTGTCAATTATTTATTCCATTTACAAGTGGTATGATCAGTATTAACCATAGTGTGAATTTTTAGCATTATTCACATCTGATCAACTCTATTTAATTTGTTAAAATATTTGATTTAATAATTATTTATAATTGTAAACATGTTTATGTAAATTATTTTCAATGTTTAGTGATGCAAATTTTTGTGTTAAGAGATACTCTAAGATTTTTTTGTTGAATCATTCTTAGATTGTATTTGTTTGCATGTTTGAGTTGAATTTTTATTTTTATTCCCATATGTTTACAGTACATAATGATTAGATTCTACCTGAAGTGTTGGTACATGCACAAAACACATCAGCATTCTTTGTGACTTTTATGTGTAAATTAGTTTTTTAGGGTATATGGTTAGATTTGTGAAACATCAACTGTTGGTTTTGTTCACCTTTTTAATACTCTCCCTTCATTCCTTTCTTTCTCCTTTCCTTTCTTCTTTCGTTCCTTATTCCATCTGCTATGTTTTGTCTTTTTGCTTCTTTTCTTCAGTTTTTTCTTCCTTTATCCTTTGTATTATATATTTTTTCTGTAGATTTTTAGTAAGTACTTTCATAGTTAGGAATTTTTGATATATATCTGCTTTGCAGGGTTTTAATTGTACTATTTCAAATATGTAATTGTCTTAAATTTCCCCTATTCTATTTGATCACAAATATATTAGTTTTAAAGTTAATAATTATTTGATTAATGCTTTACATTTTAATATTTCATATTAAACTTGATCTGCACCTTACAGATTTGAAAACTTGATAGAAATCTCTACTTTTAATAGGGAAAATTTATTTTTCTATGTTCATTTAATCATGTGTACATGTGGTGCAATGCTTTTCATTTCATAATTATGTTAGTCTCCTATATTTTCATTTTTTCTATTTAGTATATCGTTATGATATTATCATACTTAGAAGAGTAAAAATGATATTGTACAATGATTCAAATTTTATGTTCTATTGGAAAACAAGGATAAAAGAATGATCATTAGTTTTATATGCTTTACAATTCTGTGTTATCTTGTGTTCTGTTTAAAGCCTACATTTGTTTATTTTGTTATGGTGCTTTTCATTCATTTGATAAGGTTGGCAGCTTTTATAATTTTCAAATTACATTTTTAATTAAATTACAAATTATGTTTTTGCAATAATTTTATTGTAATAAGAATATTCAGCATGGTTGACTTTCACAATTCTTCTCTGCCTGGGTAAGCAGCTTTACAGAATCCATAATTGCACTAAAAATGATACAACTCTATTCTAGCATTTTCATTTCTTTGTGGCAACACAAGTCAACATTTATTGAAAACAGCAGTATTGATACATGACAGTTCATTACCATAAACATTTTTTAAATCTGAGCTTATCTATTCATCAGATTGCAAAACAAATTAAAAGTGTGAACTGACACCTAATTGGACTGGCTAAGTAAGGATGGGTGGGCCGCTTCTTTGTGTGACATGGAAGTTGAACTCAGAGGTGAGGGGTTCATTTAACCCTGGAAGACATCACCGACAACTTCATCTGTCTCTTGTTAGACATTTAGATACATTATTACTATGACCAGTGGGGCCACCTTCTCTCATCTGGCAGCTGACAGGTCACCCATGGCTGCACCATCACATGAGGTAGGCACTGGTCCTTCTCTCTGTTTGCTTTATTTTTCAATTATTTAAGAAATTTTTAAACAGGATACAAATTAGAATTAGAATTAAAACAAAAAATTACAAGTGATAATGAATTTTATTTAACTAACCAATGTGAATGTGACAGTATTTGTTATAATACATAATGTTCTCTTCAAATTAGTTGTTTATATTACCAGACATATACATTCAAAATTGGAGGAAGGATGAAAAAAGAAAGAAATGTGTAAGTAATTAAGAAAAGAAAAAGTAAAAATAATGGAAGAAAAGAGATAAAACAAATTAAAGCATTAACTGCTTCTTTCCGTAGACCAGCAGAAATGTGCAGTACAGTTGGCCAAACCATCCTGCCTACAAACATAGATAAATCTCCCATTCCCTTTGCTGTCCTTCTCAACTCAGTAGCTCTTTGCTATTGAGTAAGTTTGTTCCCTCTCCCCAGTATCTATTGTACCCTTCAAATTCCTTTTCTTTTTTAAAAGTTCTGACACTAAGGAGACAATGTAGTCTTTGCACATGCAAGTCTTACTTATTTCACTTAAGAGTATGTTCTCTAGTTGTATCCATTTCCTGAAAAAATATATAGCTTTATCCTATTTTATAGCGGAAGAATGCTCCATGGTGTAAAAATATCACATTGTCCTTATCCATTCTTTGGTTCATGGGCACCAGGGTTGTTACCAGAATTTAGCTATGACAGTTTGTGCTATTGTAAACATGGGTGCACATATATCGCTACAGTATGAGGTTTTTAGTTCTTCTCGAAAAATACTCAAAAGGGGAATAGCTGGTTTGAGTGGGATCTCCAACCCTAGCTTTTTAAGAAATCTCCACTCTAACTTCCATAGCCGTTGTACCAGTCTGCAGTGCTACCAATAGTGCAGAAGGGTTTCTTTTTCTCCATAGACTTCCACTATTTGTTATTGGCTGATGTCTCGATTTGGGGTAGGATGGAATCTCAGTGTTGTTTGAAATTACATTTATCAAATTACCAATGATGTTCAACTTTTTCTCTATATTTACTGGGCGTTGTTTCTTCCCCTGAGAGCTGTATTTTTTTCTATATGAAAACATGGATTCTATTTTTCTTCCCTTAAATCTGATTCACCTTTCTCATTTTCTTAGGCAGTAGAATAAGGGGATGTGATGCTCTGCTGGATCTGGCTTAGCCATTCAGGTAACTGGACCTATTAACTGTTTCCCTTTTAGAATTCTGGGAATGAACCAAATAACATCCATCTTGAGTCCATAATTACATGGAATAGCCCAAGCCACTTAATGCAAAATGTATCAGATAAACACTTACACATTTGTAAGTGGAGCCTTCTTGAACTTTCCAGCAAAGCAAATTTCTACAAAATGTGCTGGATGAGTGATCCAAGTAGATATCAAGTAGAACAAAGTATAGTCAAGCCAGTCCAGATCATAGTAAAATTGTGCCAAATAACAAAATAATTTTTTTCCTTTAAGCCAATTTTTTTGAGATAATTCTGCTGTGATAAACAAATAAAAAAATCATTTTTGTAATATTTAGCACTCTCAGTAATATTTTTGACTGCAGAAAATGTTTTTAAGCATTCTATGAGAAAAAAGTATCAATCTTGGTAGTCAATCTCCAGAACTCTTCTAATTAACTGAAAAAGTAGTATATACTCATATTCACCATCATTACTTAATGTAATAGTAGAACTCTACTCAATATTCAATTTATAGAAAACAGAGTAGCAGGAACATGATTAAGTCAGTTATTACCATTACTAAATAAACGCAATCCTGTTTTTTGTTTTTTTGTTTTGTTTTGCTTTTTGTGGTACCAGGGATTGAACTCAGGACCTTGCACTTGCCAGGCAACTGCTTATTCTACTGAGCTATCTCCCTGGCCCTGCAATCCTTAGGTTAAAAAAAAAAATAAATCAAAGGGAAGAAGGCAACAAATTGGCTGAAGAGATAAAAATATCTATCGTACATTACAAGTTCAGTCGTTGCTAAAAGAAACAGGGGGATTTAATATAACTTCAGAGGACTCACTGAGAACAGTCTCTAAGTGAACCCAGAGCCACAGAACCATTTCACAGTTGAGGGCTAAAAGCAGGCTAAGGAATATACATAACTACTTCGGTAAACACAAACTATTCTGTTGACATCAGGCATTTACCCAACACTAAGCTTACACAATGCTAGCCATTAATGTCCTAAGCAAGGGTTGAAATAACAAACACCATGAGGAGAAGCTGCTATCTGCAGCCCTGAATACCAGCTTGCTGGAATTTACAAGTGGAAAAACATTTCTCCTCAGGCTGTTTATTGCTCTTGCTCCCTTGTGACATTAGGTTTTTGTCACACATCATATTTCTATGCATTTGGAGGGCCAGGCAGATAACTCATGTACCAAAGCACCTGCTTAGGCATACTCATGGATCTTGAGGTTTCGTTCTTAGCTTGCCATGCTGGCCCTGCCTCCAGGGCCTGCTGAGGAATGATTGAGACTGGGCATAGTGGCATGGGTTTTTAATCCCAGCACGTGGGAGGCTGAAAACAGGGGAATCACTGTGTAGTGAGACTCTGTAGACCTTGTACTAAGTAAAAAAAAAAAAAGAAAAAGAAACATGTAGAAATTAAAAAGCAGTCTGCTAAAAATAAGTAATTGGAAATTAATAATAAATTTTCATTTAAAAATACAATGAATAGAAAAACACACGCTGAATGTACAAAATATTAAGGGAACCATTCACCAGAAACATAACTAAATATGAGATGAAATATGTTATTGTGAAACACATTGTTGCTGAGAGTCATTCTACATTTTTTTCTGAAAGGAAACAAATATGTGATCGAGACTACTGCTAAACATATTAAAATTATTATACATGGTGAAGACTCAACCAACAGTGACTCAACTGAATAAGTAGAGTGTTAAATAAAAATTTTAAAACAACTCTAATGACAACATTTTTGCACTAAATATAAAACCTTAGTAGACAATATAGTGGCTAATATCTGTATGGTACTTCAAAACTTCATACATTCACAGGGTGCATGTGAGGGTGGTAATGGAACAACAGAGTGTCATAATCACCAATAAACTGGTTCACTGCTAATTGGACAGGAAAATGTGATGCTAGGAGACAAGCCTGGGCTGATGAGGTGGACCACTAGGGACATGGCCTGACAGGATCTATTTTCCTCTCTGTTTCTCTGATCCTTTTTCTGCTTCCTACTAACATCATAAGCAAACTCACTCTGCCATGCTGCACTACCTTGGAGTCAGCTAAACACTGAAACCTCTACAAACTGTGAGCCAATCTAACCCTTTCCTCCTTTTCAATACCCTAGTTGTGGGTATTATTAAGTACTGTCCCAGCTACAAGAAAGTAACTAAGACAGTAACAAAAAAAAATCTAAAGGAAAAATAGCATACATTCTTTATTTGGGATACTTATCTCCTTTATTTTTTATTTTTTGTGGGACTGGGGTTCGAACTCACAACCTTGTGCATCCTAGGCAGGCATTCGTGCCACTGAGCCATCTCCCAAGCTCTCATCTTCTTTAAAGTAATAAAATATACAGTCAAATTTTAAATTGAAAACAGTGTTCTAAATGAAATACAACACTAAATATAAAAAAAAAAAATCAAACTAATTTTATAAAAGAAAAGAAGATGGCTGGTGAGCATAGAGCCTGAGTTCAACCACCGGTTCCGAAAAAAAAAAAATAGAAAGGAAAATTAAGCTAATATATCTATCATAAATATGCAAATAAGAATGAAAATGCAGAAAAGACAATGTAGAGGGGGAGGGAAAGGGATTTACAAAAAACATATACAGTTCCATAATTATTACAAATTGCATGTACTGTAAACATCTGCTAATAACATTTGAAAATTATTAAAACAAAAAATAAGAAAAATATCCTGACACTAACCATTAGATATAGCTTGTTAATCTATAAGATCCATATTTTAAACCCATCAGAGCAGTGATAGCAAAGATAGCTTCTCTGATAATGCACTGTTGGCTAGAATATTCTTCAGTCACATGTGCGTTTTTAGTGAGACAATTGTGGAGTATGGAACTGAGCAAGTGCTTGTTGATGTTATTTAAATTTATCTAATTCAGATAACACACATATCGTCAAATATATAGTGGTTATTGTAAAGGACAGCACAGAATGGCATACATGAAATACAAGGGACATCAGCACAGTAAATTCCAGCAAGTACGCGACCCTTTAGAAAAGTGATCTATGTCTACCTCCATCCATTACTTAACAGCAGATAGAAGAGGAATTCTACTAAAATGGGAGAAAGTAGAACTCAGTAGAAGTCAGGCTTTTATTGATCATGCCTGAGTTGATATAACAGATTTGAATTCTCCAGAACTAGAGAAAAGGTGAGTCTCCTCACATTCATCAACTTACCTTGTCACCACTCCTTCATTCTGTGGTCTTTAGAAAAAGCAAAAGCTAAGGGGACCAAACCAAAGGACAAGGCAGGAGGTCCGTGAATCATTTCTACTGAAGTAGGGAGTGCCTTCCCAGAATGCACCGCAGGAACCTGCTGAAAGTTAAATCCATGCAGCCAGGCAGGAAAAAAATAGTGCAGGTCTTGGTCAAATGCAATATTTTTGGCCATCAGAAACATGAGGAAAAGACAATGGATAAGAAAAAATATGCCAAGATTGAAAAAATCAAGAACAAAGGAGAAAAAAATAACTTAAAAGTAATCCCAAAGTCTGATATCCACTTTATAAGATGTATAATCACACTGTTATCATTGGGTTTCTGACTCCTGGTATTCTAAGACCTGCCTAAAAGATGTTCTAAACCTTCCTTCAAAATATTTGAAGATCTTAAATAGATTCTAACTAAAACCATAATAAATCTGCACCAAGCTCAAACACAAATTGCATGAACCCAAGTAACCCTCCTTAATAAGTGATCTGACAGGAGGATCGTTGTGAGTTCGAGACCAGCCTGGGCTACAAAAGTGAGCTCAAGGCCAGCCTGAACTGCACAGTGAGACCCTGTCTCAAAAATTTAAAAAAAAAAATAAGTGATCTGACAGTAAAGGGACATGCATGTGTTGAGATATATTATTTACTGTGTATTAGTCAATTTTGTGGAACTTTAAATTCCATTTTAGATAAGAAAAGTAATATGCCAATAACAGCAAGAAACTCTAGTTTGAAGAAGAAATAGTCAATATAATTAATTGTTAGAATTAAAACAGAAATGGTACACATAGTGAAAATTTAAAGGTAATTTGTACCAAGCTCAAATTTCTTTTAGCAACTACTATGCACTAACTCATTTCACATGTGTACATCCTGAGAGTTGACTCTGAGCCAGTCATATTATTTTTATGACTCAGTAGATTTGATATATTTAGCTTTATTTCTTTTCATTTGGAAGAAAAAATGTGTTTTCAGTAGGACAATAATAAAAATTAATATCACCATTTATATAATCATCATTTCTCAATATTTAAATACAGATATATAAGACCAGTGAGATGTCTCCGCGTCTCAAACACCTGCTTAGGCAAGCTTAGACAACCACAGGTACCATGGTTTGAGCCCCAGCACTACATACTATCCAGCTCCACCCTCAGGGCAGGCTGAGCAGGTCATAACATAAAAATAAATAAATAAATACAGGTATAAACATCTCAGAAAATCAATAGAGAATAAGAGCACGACTAACTGAATTTTCAAAAATAGTATTGAACAATCATTTATTTACTTTATTGTTTTTGTATTTGTTTTTTGAGGTCCTTTTTTTGGTACTGGAAATTGAACGCAAGACCTTAGCCTGGTAGGTACTATTCCACTAAGCTATATTACCAGCCATTTGTTTGTCTTATGTAACTCTGCTGGGTTGAAAATGAGTTGCTTATAATGCTTTAACATAGCCAGTTAAACATATATGTGATATGTGGCTGATCCGTATGTATGTTACATACAAATTTATTTCTGCACACTTAAATTTCATGTAGAATGCTTCATATACTTTAAAAGTGTATAGAGAAGCATAATGTCACAGGACACTTCCTTAATACATTCCTATACTGGTCCAAAATGTAGATTTAATATTCCAGCATCCAATATCAATTATTGTCCTTCTGTTTTCTTAGTGGCATCTATTGAAATTCTATTTTTATTATTCATTTCAGTGGAGATGTTATAAAAAATTATAATGAACTCTGTATTCTCTCCCTCCTTGTGTTTCTATAATTCTAGTTTAGTGCAAGCAGGCTACACTTACCTAAAATCTTTGCATCCTCTATGTGTTTGTCTTTCAGGAACTCATAAGTGGCAGAATATAGATGATATTCTGAAATTCTATGATATCTAAACAGCAAACATACTCCAAGTTGTGATAATTACTTCACTTGATGGCACAGCATAATAGCTTCAGTGAGCTATATTCCACCTTATGACATTCTATATTGAATAAATAATTGGGCTGTGTTATGTGTAAATTGAGTAAAGTCAATTTTGAGGCAATTTATAGAAATTTAAGCTATTTGAAAGTAATTAAATGTATTAATAACATCAAAATTCTGCACATTCCTAAATTGTCAACATATCTGAATCACATTATTTCCAACTAGGGCTTTGTCAAAGCTTCTTAGAGAAAATACAAGGAAGTCAATTTTATTTTATGTCTATTTTTCAGAACTTCCTTTGGGTGTACTAATGAGTCAATTTGTATAAAATGGAACATTGTATTGTGTTTGAACCACACAGAAGTTAAAACCTTCATAAAATTGAACTAGTTGCATCGTGCTGTGCTGTATATATTCCAAGACATGCTCCTCAAATGTGTTTCAGCTCAAGCAAGAGCACAAATACATTTTTGTACCAATGAAAAGTCTTTTAAGGAACTTTCACATTTAACAATTTATATATATATATATATATATATATACATACATATATGACTCAAAGCCAAAGCACTATGGAGGTAAAATGTGATTATACATGTCAATTTTGGGCTTGTTCTCAGTAAATTCCTGTAGAGATTTCTCTGCTTTTGTCAGTCTCTCCCATCCTCCTGTCTTCTACTTGCTATCAGAAAAGAAAAAAAAAGGAAACCACAAACACTCTAGCCGCTTCAACAATGTGACTGTTTCATGAGTGCTATGACTGTGTATACTTGTGTTTAATCTTATAGCCATGACACGATGTACCTCTATACATAGCAATATATTTTTAAACAATCTGCAAAGAAGCAATTATAGAGAAGTTAAATTAAAAACATAAATAAATAGATGTGTCTGTGATCTATATCACTTACTGATGCCTACTTATAGGAGATCATTAATGCCCACATGCATGAAAAAAATAATCTTCATATCAATTCTTCTTTTGTGGGGGGATAGCGTCTTATTATCTGGCTCAATCAGGTCTTGAACTCACTAGGAAACCCAGGGTGCCCTTGAATTAACAGAGATCCTCCTGCCTCAGCCTACTCTATACCGGGATTGTAAGAGTGTGCTACTATGCTTGGCACAATACTTTTTCAATTTTTTTTTCTTCAGCAATAAATTTTTCTTATTACATGATCAAATTGAGAGGTAAAATAAAATGAAGAGAAGCATTATTTGATAATTTTAAATTTTAAAAATACTTTTGGCTTCATTTGTAGTTTTCTTGACCAAATCTATTTTCATACTAATATATATTATATGTACACATGTTAAATAATGAAAATGGGAAATCAATAACTCCATATCTAAAATGTACACATAACAGAGTGTTTTGCTAAGTCCATTTCTCAATTTGCTTATTCAGAAATATTTGAATATTTATTTGTATGAAACAAAGGTATATTTCTTTATCTCAGTTTTAATGAATTGATAGATAAGTAACAAATTTGGAGCACCTATTCTGCTCCTAGATAAGGCTCTATAAGTGTAAGATGTTAAAACATCAATCCAATGATTGTTGCTTTCAGTTATGGTCAGTTCCTAAAAAAAATTTTAGACAGAAAAGTAATTAAATTGGATCTTGAGGGATGACAAGTTCACTTGAACTTTTCATTAATGTAAACATTATTTTATGTTCAGCTGAATTTTTCTTTTCTGTGGGCTACTTATTTTTGTCAGGAAATTATCCGTCCCCTACACAAGCAAATATTCATCAGCATCCATAAATCTAGTGGTAGAGTTTATGTTGTTGCTTTATAAATACTACTGAAATATATTATCCTGAAAGAAATTGTATATCATTATTATTATCTCACAGTAATTCTCCAATAATTTCAAATCATCAACAATAGTGATTATACATGTGTCTATATACATATATATAAATATATATACATGAATTATACATTCAAACTAAATTTCTACAGAAACACACACTTTAATAAAAATGACTTTCGCTTTAAAAAATGTAACTGTGACCATTTATTATTCATTGGAACTATTAAAAAAATTACAGAGACAAATTTCTAGGTGTTAGTACAAAGTTAAATAAGACAAAAGGGGTGAATAGATTGAGTCCTAGATGGAGAACTTCCTGGAGAAGATAGAGATTGAGTCACTTCACTGATTTGGGTGGTGGAGGAAAATGGGAATGGAATTCCCAAAATTATGAAGACCGTGGGTAATTATGAAGTGGGTAGCAGAGAGGTATACTAGGATAAGTGAAACTACTGGTAAAATGCTATGAGAAAATAGGTCTCTAACTTACTTTCCTAAAACTCTAGTTATTTGCTTTTATTATGGTCAATGCCCAACGGGAATTAAAATTACTCTTACTAGGTTTATTAACCTTATTATTTCTGTCTTCTCCCACTAAATCCTACCACTATAATTATCCAAAGTAATTTCATGGTATAATGAAGGATGTTGCACTCATGTCCCTTCGCATGAGACAGTGGCGACTTCTGCTCTGCCTAAGTCCAAAGCAATTGTTACTTAAACTTTAAGCTTCAGATTCAAGTCTCTCCTGCCAATTAACTGCTTACAAAATTGATTTGCAAAATGCAACAATTTCTTCTGCCATTCTTAATGTAGCCCTTTAAAAAGGTCTTGCATCTTGCTGATACAGGCAACCAAATTATTTTTAATTTGTAAATTTAAAGAAATTTACAAAGCAACACATAAAAGCTTAGTGAAATATGTTTAAGAAAATGCTTGTTGCATTTTTCATTTTTTTCCAAAAATAAGTAAAACTACAAACTTCATTTATAGGAGCAGAAAAAGAGCAAAAGTGACAGAGAACAAACTATTTTTGGTATTTTTGGGGGGGAAGGGTTTATAGGGTGTTCAGAGTCTCCCTGCTAGGTCGGACTCATGGTGATCCATCTGTTTATAGTCTCCCAAGAGGTGAGATTGCAGGTGCATACCACTATGCCCAGTTTCAATTGCAGTCTCAGCATGTGCTGAGGGTGGGGCTTGCACAGCAGGCCTGGGGGTTGAACCCCCAGCCCCTGCACCTACTTGCAGGTACTTTAATCCACAACACTTAAATTTTTTTTATATTTTTTTTTAACTTTTTAATTTTTAATTTATTTATTTTTTCTTGTTTCAGAACCTTTGTTTATTTACTCATTTTTATGGCCGGCTCAGCCTGTCCCAAGGGCAGGGCTGGCACAGCATGTGGTGCCGGGGATCGAACCGCGGTCCCTGAAGCCGCCCAAGCTTTCCCAAGCAGGCGCTTTAGACCACTGAGCCATCCCGCCGGGCCCCCACAACACTTAAATTCTTAATGAATTCTCAATCCCAAACTTTTAGAAATTATGGAAAACGTATGGTCTGTATTCCTGTATATCTTATTCCCTAAAATAAATTATGTTTTCCTTAAAAATAGAGGTCATATATAGTAACAGGTACAACCCAGCCCACAATGGATAACGTTGAAAAGTAGGTGCATATGAACATTATTTCACTGAAAAATTTAAACATACTGCAAGACTGATAAACAGATTTGTGGACTGAAATTAAAACAATACGAAACTATACAATTCCTCTTCACAGAGTAATTGGATAACTTTTCTATGAGTAACTTCAGATATTGGCAAGGAAACAGCTGATTCCATTGCATAATTAAAATAATCGCTAACCATCTGGCATCACTTTGCTATTCAGATCTTTCTTCTCATAATGACCTTTTCATAAGGCAGTACAAGCAACTGAAAATCCTGACAACAAAACATTCTGACCCAATTATATGCCATTTGCAGCTGTCTCAATTTGGAATTATGCTAAAACCAGTAAATAAAACTTAGGAAAAAAAAAAAAAAAGACAGATTTGAGAAAAGGGTATCTAATGAGGGCATGCTTCCATGTATGTCCTGTGTGATTCTGTGAATAAGATGTAAAATTCCGTACTCCTTTGAACTGAAAAGCCTTGGACAACACACACTTAGTTATTCACACTTTCATTAACTTCCACAAAGCTGATTAGGTCCTCTAACCCAGAAGCTGTTGACAGACCTTCCATCTCAAATCTCTCATCCATTCATGCTTGCATGACCTGAATAGAGCCAGTAATTTGCATGCCAAGTTCCAAAATGCAGCTGTTTCCATCTCCATTACTATACATAATTATTTTAAAATATAGGTCCTTCCAGTATGTCATCAGAAACTACAGGGTAGAAAAGGGCCCCTTGTGCCATCCTCCTGCTTCCATCCAGGAATTCATCTTTACCTGCTTCCCATACTATTTACACTTTTAATCTATTATTAGCCTAACATTTCTGCATAATAAAAGTGTCCAGTTTCCTCTTTTACTTATTTATACCATTTTCTTCAGTTGCCATATGGTTCAACTCATTTTTATATTTATTATCCATTGAAAAATCTATATAGGGGCCCGGCGGGATGGCTCAGTGGTCTAAAGCGCCTGCTTGGGGAAGCTTGGGCAGCTTCAGGGACCTCGGTTCGATCCCCGGCACCACATGCTGCACCAGCCCTGCCCTCGGGGCGGGCTGAGCTGGCTATAAAAATGAGTGAATAAAGGAAGGTTCTGAAACAATAATAAAAAATAAAAAAAAATCTATATAAAATCAATCAGAATGTGCTAGAATGTGACAAAACCCAGGAGCCTGCCATACTGTTATTTCACTTGGTATTTATGAACATTGTCCTTCTCTCCTAACATGAATTACTTTTGACTTGCTCTCTGCTTCTTGAATTTCTATAATGTAATTTTCTTCCTGAGACCGTGGAAGATAACTGAGTAATGAAAAACAAAACACCTATCATTTCTACCTTTATTTTTAATACAATAACATGTAGGTAGCCATTTATATGGATCTCAAACCAAACACAGCTATAAACTGTTATCTCCCACATGGAGGATAATTATACTTAAGAAATGTGAAGTAATATTTTAACAAAACATCAAACTATGCCAAAAAATCGTATTTTCAAGAATTATTTGGGGCTTGGGAGATAGCTCAGTAGAGTAAGTGCTTGTCTGTCAAGAGTAAGAGCCTGAGTCCAATCCCCAGTTCTGAAAAAAAATACAAAATGATGTTAAAGATGAAGTAGAGCCCTTCTCCTCAATTAAAAATCAAATGATCTCTGAAACAGTTGCAATGACAAGAATGAATCTACCTTGCTTACTCCCTCCTTTCTCTCTCTCCTCCTCCCTCACCCCTCTCTCTCTCACTTTCTCTCTTGCTCGCTCACTCTCTCTCTCCACCTCCCATCCCTCATTCTTAATTATTTCTGTTGATTTGTCGGATCTTATCCACTAAGGTACTGCTATTCTCAAATGAGGAAATGGAACGCTTTTCCAGTCACATGATAGTAAACCTCTGGTAATGCACGTTAATAAGAGAATGGGGTTTCTGATCAATAGACTCTCAGAATTACTTTTACATAGATCTAGAAATGATCATGAAGTTTTGAATTCAGACACAACTAATAACCATCTTAGTTATAGAAGACAAGTATTTGCTGTGTTTATAAAATGGTTGAAAATAAAAGAGAAATTGACTGCCATGCCAATACAGAAATGAGCAGATATATCTAAATATAGATATAAAAATCTATCCATATGTTGTACAAACCCTTAATTTTACTATTTAAGTTTTTACCTAAGAAGGTTGTTTTATTGAAATGATAGGTATAAATGCATAATCATACCTCTCTAAAATTCTCAGGTACAGACACTGTAAAAAATTAAACATAAAATAAAATTTACATCTAAATTTATGACTAAAGTACTTCCAGGATGATACTCAGCTTCTAGGAGCTGAGTGGAGCAGTTAAGGAAATCAAATTTATTTTTCTGCATCATTATACAATTTATTATCCCAATATTAAAGCAGAATTTGCAACAAAATATTTTAATTTTACTCAATTAAATTTATACTTGTGCTATTTATATGAAGGTGTAATAGTCCAAAAGAAAATGATATAATGTATTTTTTCACAGTAGTTTCAGATATTCCATAAATTCATTCTTGGTTCTCCATGTCCCTTATTGTAAACTGTCTGGATTATAAACAAAGTTTGCAGTCTCTCAAGAATTTTGACAAGTTTGGGTCAGCCATGTAGCTTAGCAGATTAAAGCACCTGTGTTCAAAGATGCAGGGACTGGGATTTGATCCCCCGCGTGCTGTACTGGCTCCTCTCCTACTGTGCACTGAGATGGCGACTGAGACTGAGCTTGATGGTGTGGGCCTATATTCACAGCCTTTGGGGGCCTGAAAACAGGAAGATCACTACAAGTCAGAGTTGTGTAGCGAGACATCATAGACTCTGTACTAAATACATGTTTTTAAAAAGTTTTTTGACAAGTTAGGAAAACAATATAATTTAAAGATTATACTTTGCAGTTGTTGATAATAATCAAATAGCGGCTGGGTAATATTTAAAATAAGAGGCTGAGCATTGTTAAATTCTTTTCAGTTAAATGTGTACACACTCATGCTATTCACTTGAGGGCCAGCATTATAGCTCAGCAGACTAAGTGCTTCCTTAGGTAAGTGCAGGGGTCAGGGTTCAATCCCTGGCACCACAAGCTTCTCTGGCTTCACCCCCTGGCAAGCTGAGCTGGCGATGGCGGCACACGCCTGTAATCTCAGTACTAGGGGTGCAGAAATCAGGAGGATCTCTATGAGTCATAGCGGCATAGTGAGCTCCTGCAGCAAAACAAACAAAAAAAATATTCATTTGCAGGTTCTATCATTTAACAAAGAGCATACAGACATAAACATAACTGAAGTCATCTTAATAATCTCACCTATTCCTAGTTTTCTTTATTAATAACTACATAAATATGACCAAATAAGGAGTATGTCTTCTAAATCCGCAACTATGAATAGTAAGACATCGAATTTCTAGTATGGAAGCAACTCTTGGAAAGCTGTGCCACAGGAGTCTGTAGAGCTGACCACTCAGAAACAGGAAGATCATGCATATTCCATTCACCAGGCAGTGTATGCTTGGGGCAATACTGACAAATTCAGAAACAAATTAATCCTTGTTTTTTCTTACCTTTTTTTTTTTTTTTATAAAAAACATTTTATAAAATAAGATCTCAGTAGATCCAAAAAGTTGTAATTTGTAAGGAGCTAAAATAACTCTTATAATTAACTTATTCACTAGGTAAATTTAATAAATTATTACATCCTGCATTTTGCTTACATCGAGTAAGACTTTTGTCTTTAAAAAACAATAAAGCAATAGCCTAAAATGCTTAACTATTCCATTATTTCGGAGTTCCTTCATGAAAAAAAAAAATGATTATTGAAACACAAAACAATATTAAAAAGGGTTTTGCTTTGTTTCTGCATATATTTTGTATTTTATAAACCTCACTAAAAATATCTTCATTATATAAGGATACTTCTCCTTCTTTCCTTGTCAGAAAAGAATGATCTGAGTAGTGCTTCCAGTGACTCCAAATCTAGTGATTTTGGATTATCAGCTCAATTACAATGACAGCCTTTTAAAAACAAACTGGGTTTAACATTTTTTTAAGTGTCAGGTGTAAAGTAGAAGATATGATGAAAAGAGTTTTCTGTGAGCACATCTGTGATCCACACGAAATTATCAAGTAATATATTAATGTGCATGATTATGAAACTACTTCAGATCAACATGATAAACTGCATCTGTTGCCAGAAGTCAACATTCATTCGAGAATCTTAATTATAGAAGGTGATGCACAGTAAATATGATATTCTTTTCACTTTTACTTTTTAATTTAATTTTGATAAATCTAGATTGATAAGTTTTCCTTAGCATCTTAGGAATATTATAATAACATAATGCCAAAAACAGAGTTTTACAGTAGTACCTAGTTTAGATGTATCCTCTTGAAATTTTAAGGAAAAATAGAAAGTAAAATAAAACAAATGTTTTAGTACTTTTAGATGAAGACAATGTTGAGTGTAGTGCTATGAACAAGAGAGACAGCAAGCAAGGCTTCCGTCTTACACAAACTCCGCCCTTCCTTCCAGCATATTCTTGACCACAAGAATGGTGAAGGAAAATCTATCAGAAGACAGGTGTGCACCTAGAGGTAAAGGCAATGACCAGTACTCAAGGAGTGTAAGACATTAGAATAGGAGCAAGGGGCAGAGTGTTGGAGAACAGAATACTATGGACTCTTTAGAGCCTTGTGCAGGCCTATGTGGTAGTCTCTCGAGAATTAATTCAGACAAGAAGAAAAGATACAAGATGTCTGCGTCAAAAGTAAAGGATTAAATAAAGCACAAAATCACCTTTCCAACAGATATGAAATGAGGAAAATTGAAACAAAAGAAGTTAATCAATTTATCCTAATTTTTATCTGTTCTGATGATACTGGCACCATAACACAAAAATGAAAGTAAATATTTTGTTAGTATCCTAGTGATAAAGTACATTAGCATATAGATTCTAATTAAAGATGTAAGTTTTAAACCCCAAACAATCATTAAAGCATTTTAATAAGCTTTTTGAGAGACAGTTGCAGAAAGAAAACAGAATAAAAATGTGTAAAATATTCAATTAAAATGAGACAAAAGGGGCCCGGCGGGATGGCTCAGTGGTCTAAAGC
>PVJA010029683.1:0-26332 GCA_004027025.1 Myocastor coypus
GAGAGAGAGAGAGAGAGAGAGAGAGAGAGAGAGAGAGAGAGAGAGAGAGAGAGATTTTCCAATTCTCCCATTTGTGGCCGAGACAAACTGCCAAGAATCTTAACAGACAGATATACTTTGTTTCATTTTATTTTGACTGCTAATAGAAATGAAGAGAAGGATTTTGTAAGTTACATTCTGGTATTTTATAGCAATTTCTTTTTTTAAATTATCTATGCAGTTTTGTTTGAGTATTTCCTTAGTAGCTGCTGGGGATTTGGCTCACCAGTAGAATGCTTGTCTAGCAAACTGGAAGCCCTGGGTTCAGTCCTCAGCACCAAAAACAAAAAATAAACCTCCCTGAAAAACAATTCAACTAATATATATATATATATATGGACCAAAACAAACAAGGGAATTGAGTATTTCCTTAATACTTTCCAGGTTTGTGTGCTTTTTTGGTATTTTTTTTCTGTCACGTTTTCAAAGTTCCATATGAAATTTATTAAGGCATTGATTTTTAACTTCCAGAAAATTTCAGTAATTTTTATTTCTTTCTTCTCCTAATGAATGAATATAATACCCTGTCGATGTTCTTTATGAAAATAAAAAAATTAGAAATGATGCACAATTTCACTCAATAAAATTATAGGAAATCATGTCGATGGTGGTGATAGTATATATTGTCCTCTTCAAGTTAGCTGTTCAGATTACTAGATACCAACCAACTTTCCTTAAAACAGAGACACAGAATTTAGTGGAAATCTTGTCTTTCCTTTGAATTACCTGTTTCCCCCGGGGACATAATCTGTTCCACAGACCTGACCCTTCTGTTTCGCTCTGATATGTTGGTAAGAGCTTTAGCACTCTCAGCCACTAGACTGTCCCTAACTCCTTGCTGCCTTGACCCAGTGGAGGCATTTTATGGCTGACACAGAGGCTGGCACTTCTCTTCCTGGACTGAAAGTTTCGTGCAGGTCTTCAGGACAGCCAACTCATGCTGCAAGGACTGAGAGAGAGAAGCATAGCATGGAGGAGTGTGCGCTTGGGCCGAGCCTGCCCCAATGTGTATTTCTGCACAGTTGCCCTCTTCAGAACTACCCAGGACTCCGGGAAGTAGCAAGAGAACTGGGAAGGGTGTTTTGTTCCCATTCCTAGAGGATAACAGTCCCCAGGGAAGCTTAGAGAACTGTCTTGGCCCCAGATTTTAAAACCCAAATAACTGGTGATACCCAGTTGCCCAATATGTTTACGAATAAAAGCATGTGTTGGTTATCGCCCTTTGATTTCTAGCATTTCCTTTGCAGTGGCTCCACGCCCTGCTGACAACGCTCTCTCTGTCTGCAGGGTGTTGTGTGGACCTGCAGGGTAACCTAGGGGAGCAGCCTCCGCCCTGGAGGACCTTGCTCATCCTGAGCTGACCAGTTAATTGAGCCTGCTGTAATGGTGCTTTCCTTAAACACATGCACCGGTGTGATGGTCAGAAGGGCCCTGACTCATGGCTCTCCAGTCTGTGGCCACGCTTAAGTCCTTCTTCCTGTTGTGGCTGAGACTCTCAGGGCACAGGAAATGCTGTGCAGGTGGCCCTGCCTCACCTGTGGCTTTCTCCTCCTGCTGTGTCGACCTTCGCCTCCCTCCAGCTGGAGACGTAGCCCGTCAGCCACAGTCAGCAGTGGTCGCTCCACTGCATGCGGTCCTGTGATACTAATCTCTTTCCAGCATCAGCAATCATAAATATTTTTCTTTTATGCTTATTATTGTAACTTATATTTGACTATTTCAGAGGAAAAATTACTTTTCTAACACCTGGAACTAATGGCTGTTTAATTTTAGAAACTGATAATTGCCTTGCCTGGTAACTATTTTCTATCATAATTAAATAATCTCCTAAAATAAATTTAGAAATATGAATAATATTCTGTTTCATCATATACCATGATTTATCTACTAATTTCTTTTCTTGACGATCTAGTTCATTTCATTATTATTTCTCAGAACTCTCAATTGTTCTATAAAAGGCATGTTTATATTTGAGATGCTATATGTGTGATTATTTTCCTTAGGTTGAATTCCTTGTAGAGAATTACTGATTTAAATATATTTTCACATATATCTCAATAGATAGATAGATAGATAGATAGATAGATAGACAGATAGACAGATCCCCAAATGCCATATTATCTTATAGCCCATCAGTAAATGAGTATGATCATTTATAAAATGTTTACCAATGTATTTAAACCAGTAACATTGCTAGTTGTATATCTTGGTTTCCTTAGATTTACAATACTGTTTACATATTGAGCTATCGTAAACAGCATAGAGGTAGTTCCAGGAGGCATGGTAGTGCAAACCTGTAACCTTAGCATTTCAGAAGAACATCTTCAGTTTAGGATCAGCCTGACCTACGCAGTGAGTTCAAACCCTGCTTGAGCAGAACAAAGCATGGTTAAATATGTAGCTCACACATGTCTTTTTGTATATTACATATTAGGAAAATCACGTTTGCATAAATTCTATTTTTAAAATGATTTTATGCAAACAGCGAGCTGGATGTTCCTCTGGGCTCTGGTGGAGAGGAACGGAGTTCATATGTGTAAAAACGCAGACACGTTGTCCAGGTCATGTACACCTGCAGGTTCTGTTATCCTCTGTCCTTGTCATCCAGCGTCCTGGAAACACAAGTAGCTGAGATGCCACCGCGCCCCTAGCAAGGACACTGGGACAGCAAACGCAGCACATGACCAGCATGCGAGCTTCAGGTGGCTGCGGTGGCCGATCTGTCCCTGAAGAAGACCACCACACAGCTGGACCTCCAGGGGGTGTGGCCTTCCCTTGGCCACGCCTTCAGATGTTTTGCTCACAGATTTTTCTGAACGTCTCTGTGCGAGCCATTTATCCCTAAGACTGCTGTCGCCTTTCTGGCCCCATCACTGCAGCCTACGGTTTTCTGTTCCGTACCCACTGTGTCTGTATGTGAGCCCCACCCGGTCGCCAGGAGGCTAACGGTGATGACCAGGAAGGGCACACTTTACTGGTCAGCAAGGTCTCTGGGGATCTTGACAATAAGCTAGGTGGAAGGAAGGGCTGAGTTTTAGAAAGAATAAAGTGGAAATAGCTGGGAATACAAATGTAGGTAGTTAAAGGAACGACCTTCAAAGTGAAAAGGAGAATATGAAGCAATTGGAAAGACTGGTTCTGAGACGATAGGCTAATCGTGAAATTGAGTTTAATCAACAAAGTAATGGGGCCCAGCGGGATGGCTCAGTGGTCTAAAGAGCCTGCTTGGGAAAGCTTGGGCGGCTTCAGGGACCGCGGTTCGATCCCCAGGACCACATGCTGCGCCATCCCTGCCCTCGGCGCAGGCTGAGTCGGCCATAAATATGAGTGAATAAACAAATAAAGGTTCTGAAACAAGGAAAAAATAAATAAATAAAATAAAAAATTCTTTAAAAAAAAGTGATATTCCACATGCACTTATGCCTTGTATTTTCTGCTATCTTAGGATGTTTTTAAGAGAATGAAAAATAGGAATAACAAGGAAAAGATCAGCAATGCTACAGAATCTCGCTAAACAAAATAATATGAATTTGACAGTATTTGTTGTAATGCATAGTGTTGTCTTCGAATTAGTTGTCCGTGTTACCAGGTAAATGCACGGAGAGGTGGAAAAGGAAAGAGGAAAAAAAAAAGTTATAAGAAAGCAAGAAGAGAGAGAAAGGAAATAAGGAGAAAGAAATGTGGAGCGTGAACTGCTGCTTTCCACAGACCGTCTGAAGTCTACACTGCGGGTGTCCAGAATATCCTGCTTACACACATCACGAGATCTCTTTCTCCCACTCCTTGTCCTGTCCCTCTCCTCATCTCATTCATTCAGTCCTCTAGAACAGGCTCAATCCATTCTCTGAGTATCTGTTGGACCCTCCAGATATTATCTGCTCTTTCAGATTCCCACACTAGGAAGACAATTTGCACACGTGGGTCTGATGTGATTTCACTTAAGACTATGGTCTCTAGTTGCATCCACTTCCTGAAAAAAAGCCTCAAATGTATCCTTTTTTATAATACTCCGTTATATAAAGTACCACATCTTCTTTTTCCATTCCTCAGTTGACAAGCATTTGAGTTGTTTCCAAGATTCAGCTTTGACAGATTGCGCTGCTATAAACATGGGTGCACTTAAATCACCTTAGCATGATGTTTTCAGTCCCTCTGGAAAAATATCCAACAGGGGAATAGCTAGATCGAACGGGGTCTCCAATCCTAGATATCTGAGGAATTTCCACACAGATTTCTTTTTTATTATTTATTTATTTATTTATTTATTTTCTTGTTTCAGAACTTTTGTTTGTTTGTTTATTTATTTATTTTTATGGTTGGCTCAGCCTGCCCCGAGGGCAGGGTTGGCGCAGCATGTGGTGCCAGGGATCGAACCACAGTCCCTGCAGCCGCCCAAACTCTCCTAACCAGGCGCTTTATACCACTGAGCCATCCTCCCCGGCCCTTCACACTGATTTCTACAGTGGTTGTACCAGTCCCTGCTCCCAACAGCAACGGAGAAGGGTTCCTTTTCCCCCACAGCCCCTTTAGCATTTGATTTTGGTTTGACTTCTTGATGACGGTCATTCTTTCTCGGGTGAGTAGGAAGCTCAGTGTTATTTTAATTTACGCTTCTCAACGATATTGAACACATTTTGAGACATTTATTTGCCATTTGTATTTCTTCATCTATGGAATGTATATTTATCTCAGATGCCCATTTTTAGATTGGATCTTTGAATTCTGGGAGCCTAATTTCTATCTAAATTCTTTGTATATTCTAGATAAAAGGCCTTTGTCAGAGGGGAACGTGGCTATAGTGTTTTCCCAAGAGTTTAGGATCTTTAGGATGGAATAGGGGTAGCGTAGACTATTTCACTTTCAGAGCCTTATTTTTCTCTTCCTTTTCCCTCTGGTTTCTGTCTCCCAAAACACTCCAGCCACTTAAATATAGTCATTATTTTATACTGATCATATTCTGAAAATCATTTAATTAGAAATAAGTGCCACTAGACCCCTCAAAAAGCCCCTGTGCCCTGATTTGTCTCCTCAGTCTGCACCCTGACACCGACCCTGAGCGTCCTACATGCATTACTTTATAAAGTGACGACCCCCCAGCATGTTCCGGATAATGACATCATCTCCGTGTTTGCAGCAGGTAGCTCATGTGCTTTTCTACCAGGAAGGAATGCTCAGGAATCCTAGCTCAGTCAATGAAAAGAAAAGAACAACAACAGCTAAAACAATTTCTCTTCACAGAAACAAAACAAAGCCCAGAGTGAGGCAGTGTTGAGCTAGGGGTGCAGGGTGGCTTGGGCCCAGTGGAAGTTCATTTCTCTGACACACAGAAGCCTAAACGTGAGCCTCCCAGGGCAGAGGCAGCAGCTGCAGCAGGATCTGAGCACCAGCACAACTGGTTTGTTCTCCATACCATGAGAAGTCTGAGCGAGAGCTACTCCCAGAAGCAGGACAGAGGAGAGGGGAAGAACTGGATACGAGAACGACTTTTTGACGTTGGTAAAAATTTGCAGTATTGAGCTTTGAATCCCATGATCAGCACCAAGGTGTACAATTACACCCAGCTCTAAGCAAATCTGGTAAATAATGTTTTTGTTTCCAGTATTCATTTGGAATAAAATACAGCACAGTGAGTTCTGTCACAATAAAATATTCTACCTGGAAGAGATCATGAAAAAATAAATTCTGAGGGCCAGCGAGATAGCTCAGAGGACTAAGCACCTGGTTAGGCAAGCACAGGGGGGTTTGATCCACAGGGTGTGCCAGCCCTGGCCCCTGGTGGACTGAGCCAGCCACCAAGTCTGGCTGTCGTGGTACACGCCTGTAATCCCAGCTCTGAGGAGGCTGACAAAGAGCGGGCACACTATGAGTCCCAGCTGCGTAGCGAGCCCCTATAACAACCAAATACACTAACAACAGGTAAACAAATAAATTCCACATGCAATAAATTTTAGAAGAAAATAATTACCTATCTGTATGACTTTATATTAAGCAATTACGTATGGAATCATAGTAACATATAACATCTTTTTTAATTTTAAACTCTTGGAATCAACTTACAGATTGGGCACAGAATTATTTCATTATACTACAGAATAGAATGTAAATACTCCTGACCTTGATGTTGGGAAGGTAGAATTGTTGATTGCGAATTCATTATACAGAAGGAAATAAGGAAACAAAGGAAGACGGGTTACCAAGCATGTCATAGTAAGACAAAAACAGCCAGGAGATGATACTGGTTTTTAAAGGACCACAGAATAAAAATGTACAGATCTATGGATTGTGAATATTTCTTACAGGCAGAAAATTGTGGGTGCACTGGAGCTTACTGGGGAGAAAGGGAGCGAAGTTCTCTGCTGGGGTTCCATTTCCACATTCCAGATAGGTCCTCCTCTCAGGGGGGCAGCATCTTCCTTGTGCAGGGTGCTTCCGGAGACCAAGGGGACACTTGGGAGTTGAGGAGGTGACTCAGAGGATATTTCTATGATCTGATATAAAAGACACACAGTGAGATAAATGAGTGACCCTCAATGCAGGGAATTCCTCCCATTCAACTAAGTGCACCCGGTTCGCCTAGGTGATGTAATCCTTCCTGCGAGCCACCTGTAGCTGCCAAGTCATCCTGGACTATCTCTCCGCTTCCCACGTGCCAACACTTCAAAACAACGATGCACTTCCCACAGCCTCTGTCTTGAAAATCTGTAACAGTTACCTCTTGAACTATTAACACCTGAAATTGACATTCTGTGGCCACGTTATTCATACAACAACCATTTCCTTGAATTTCAACGGAACTTGAGAGATGGATCTAGTTTTCTGTGATGGTGTAAGCCATTTTCTCTGCCTGAATACTTGAAATTTGAGGCCTGGACTATGATTCTCAATCACCTTCTCAGTGCACCCTGAGGGCTGGGCCATCGTGGCAGGCCCAGGGACCGAACCCCAGCTGCTGCGCTCTGCCAAAGCAGGCACTTTAGTTTGCTTGTTATCAGGCCAGTCCTAACTACATCTTTTAGTGGTCAGCAAAGCACATGTCCTGGACATGTCCTGCTGTTTTGATTTTCCTTCTTGTCATGTACATAAAATATTTTGCAGAGACTTAAAGTCTTACTTTCACTGTTACTCTCCACTGAGCTGGACTCTGTTGAAACTTCTTTATTGGCCTGAACGACTGGCCTTTCTTTATGTAGTCTTTGGATAGTTTGGTACTTTGAGGTGCAAACTTGCTTCCAGGAATAGTACATTTCCTTGCTGTCATCCATTTTTCCTCCAACGACTCCTCAAGTAGGTTTCCAGGTCCTTTTTCTCCCTCTTTGGAACTTGGGGTTCAACCCTACCCCTACTGAGCAGGCGATGTGAAGTGAGGGAATTACTTGTTGTGATTTGTATCTAGTTGTCCCCCCAAAGTCTCATGTAAATTATGGGGCTGTCAAGCACCAGGGTCGAGGGGCGGGGCTTGAGGGGCGTGGCCAAGAGAGGTGCTAACTTTTAAACTGACAGCACGCACTGTCAGAATGCTCCTCCCCATCTTCCAGGCGACGGCGGTTTCTGGCGGAGGCATGGAGCAGATCCTCCTGGACAGGGCAGTGCCCCAGCCCCTCCTCCAGTCCCTATAAAGTGGGGGCAGCTTCCTGAAACCTCCAGGAACTGTGAGCTAAATAACTCTTTCCTCCCCTAAGCTTGTGTATCGAGTATTTGTCACAGCAACGACAGAATAGTGACTAAAGGGGCCTGGCAGGATGGCTCAGTGGTCTAAAGCGCCTGCAGGCGGCTGCAGGGACCGCGGTTCAATCCCCGGAACCACATGCTGTGCCAGCCCTGCCCTCAGGGCAGGCTGAGCCAGCCATAAAAATAAATAAACAAACAAACAAAAGTTCTGAAATAAGAAAAAAAAAATAAAAAAATATTTTTAAAAAAAAGAATAGTGACTAAAACACTTATCAATCTTCCAGCTCATCACTTTTGTCTCTGAATGCAATGAGTGGACTTTATGTCAAGGCCCTTCCACTGCAGGCCACCTTTGGAGACAGAGTGGGCTGGAATGATGATTCACAATACTGTCAATGGGGCCAGGGAGATAGCTCCGTGGCAAAAGTGCCTGCCTGGCAAGTGCAAGGTTGTGAGTTCGAACCCGGGTCCCACACACCAAAAAAAAGAAAAGAAAAAAAAAAAAAAACAAACCAATACTGTCAAGTAAGGAGAAGATTCCATTCATTCATTCATTCATTTATGTTACGTAAATATAATTCATGGGTTCCAAGGTGGAAATCATGCTCATTAATTTGGTCTAAAAAAGCAGCTTCCTTGGTGGTGCACACCTGTAATCCCAGCACTCGGGAGGCTGAGGCAGGAGGATAGGTGCTTCTTTGAGACCAGCTTGAGCTACCAAAGTGAGCTCAAGGCCAGCCTGAACTGCATAGCTAGACCCTGTCTCAAAAAGACAAAAAAAAAAAAAGAAAAGAAAAACAACTTCATGTTTGCGATGATTCCTTTTAGTAAGGGACAGATGACAGGCCCCGTGCAGCAGAGAGCCACAGGTTAGTGGACCCTCACAGGGCACAGAACCCCCAGAGTCCAAAATAGAGGCCCTTCTTGCTAACATTTATAGGTGAATGACTCCTGATGAGGTCTTAAAACTCACTGGTTGTAGACTTCCTGTTCTGGAAGAGGTTCTGACTATCCTAGCATGAAAACAGTCCCCTCTGTCTAGAACCACTGCAGCCAATACTCAGTACATGTTTATTGTTATTTATCATTTTGCACGTTGATCCAACCCAATGTTCTCTCTTCCTTGTATTCCCTGGTGTTCTAGCAAGCTTTCTTTGGAGCATTATTGCACTGAGCGCAGATGCCCTTAGCTCCCGGAAGCTCTCTGCCATTTACCAGCAATTTGTACGGGAAACATAATATTTTTCTGAAAAAGTCCTCTTTTCGTCAGGAAAGCACAGCTCCATTAGGTCACACACATATAACCTAGAAGACAACACGGCAAGATCTGAAGTGGAGGTAGGAAGCGAAACTGTCTCACACAGCAGCTCCTGCTGAGGTAGTGCAGGATGAAAATACTCAGCAGATCAGGTAATCGTCGCTGTTGGTGACTCACGAGATGCCTTGCCTGTGGGAGGCCAGGGTGTGTGCACGAGAGAAAGTGCATGTGCACCTGTGTGCATGGACCTCTGCCTCCTCAACTGGATTTTCCTGCTCTGATCTGTCTGGTCTGGGAGTAACTTTGACAGCTGGACACACCGGTTCCCACTCTGCCTGCCTTAATGTCTCCATTATCCCAGTGAAACCCACCCAGGGCTCCTGGCCACCCCACCCTGCCCTGTGCACTGTCTCCTGCTCACCAGGCACGTTATGCAGTTAGCGTCTGTCCTACATTGTTCACTGTGTGCTCAGGATTTTTCTAGATTCCTATCCTAGCTCTACCGAACACCTGGTTCTGGGCTTAGACCACTGACATCCTCCTCTGTTGAGAAGTCTCCACAGCCAGCTCCGCAGGGGACCCACAGTGGCTGATGGCACTGACGGCACTCATGGCCACCTCTAATGGCCTTTCTCTGCTCGCCCTCCTTTGCAGCCTTCGCCTCTCATGCCTGTAGCCCTCCTGAGATCGATGGCTTGGCACCCGCCGCTGGCCCACTTTCACATCCAAAGATGACTCAGTCCCTGACTCATGATCTGTTCTCTGTTTCACCCCTCTGGACTTCACTGAAGACAGTGTTTCTACTGAGTGACTCTTCAAGGTCCTGGTTCTTACATGACTCCAAAATAAACACTGTAAATCACACAGAGATCCTCTTGACACTGTCCTCTCTTTTCAAGGAAAAATCACTGTTAATAGTGAAAGTCCATATTCTAACCCCCTTTATGTATTGTTGTACTCCACAGTAAAATAAGATTCATAGAAATGTATAATAGGGTCCCGATGACTAGTGGCTGAATTGATAAAAGTATATTTGTCCGTTTGTATGTGTGTATACATGCATATCAATATATACCCACACATGTATATCTGTGCACAGATTGCTTTGCATATGTGTTTATATTTTGATAAAAATTGTGTTGCTTCGTGCTTATTACTTGGCCATTTGCCTTCACAACAAGATAATGAGCCTTGGGGATTTTTCCAAGTTGGAAGATAATATATAGGGCCAGCCAGATAGCTCAACATATTGAAGAGCCCGCTTAGGCAGACTGACGGGCACTCCCTGGCATGCATTGCTGGCCCCGCTCCTGGAGTGCACTGAGATGGCGATTGAGGCTGAGTGGCGTGGCACACACCTCCAATCCCAGCACTTGGCAGGCTGAGAACAGGAGGATCATGTAGTGAGACCCTGGACACTCTGTACTAAACACATTAAAAAGGAAGATAATACAGTATTTTATTCATTATGAGTCCTTTATACTATTGCATATCATAGATAATAATTTGTCCATTTTCGGGTTGATAGGAATTTACCTAAGTCTTGTACCTTGCTGTTCATAAATAATGACATGGCACATACTTTGTCCGTGTGTGTGTGTGTGTGTGTGTGTGTGTGTGTGTGTGTGTGTGTGTACTTGTTGCTTTGACTTGTGAACTAAAATGTAATGTGGGTCTTTAACTACTACTAAGTTTTCTTCCAGAAATTCTTTTTTTTTTTTTTTTTTTTTTTTTTTTTTCAGTACTAGGGATTACACTCAAGTACTGAGGCCACTGAACTATAACCCTGGCCCACTCCAGAAATTCTGTGTGGTTTATTTTCCTTGCCATGTACCTGGCCGTTTCCCCATGCGCTTACCAACATCCTGTATCATTGTATCTTTTAATCTTGCCCCTCCTGGCACCTTTCTTTTCATTTATCTTTATCGATCAGTAGGTTAGACTTCTTCCAATGTGTGTGGGCTTTCACTTTTGTAATTCTGTCCACCGTATGCTTTTTTCTTCTTTTACTTGTATTTCTTCAGGAAAAAAAAAACCACTCTCCTCTTAGGGCGCAATAATTAATTTCCCCACACTGTTTTGTTTCTCAGCTTACCTCTCTTCGGCGTCTTCTGTTCTGTGTCTTCCTGGGTATCTTCCCTTGAACCTTCAAATAGAATCAGACTGTGGTCCTTATGGCATAAAGAGCCACATTCAAATCTCCCAGCGGCCTCTGCGCTCTTGCGCGTGGCACCAGAGCTACCCACCCAGTCTTGTCACTGCTTCCCAGTAGGGAAGCGAATTTGCTGATGTTGAAGCAGCCTCTTAAAACCTGTGCCACCCTCTGCACCTCCGCGGCAGCGCGACACTTCTCTTCTTGCCTCTACGATGAACTTCTTTTTTCCGGGGCTCCTTTTTGTTTTTAAGAGTGTCAACAGTCAGAAACTCCGGCTTGGGGATTTTGCTCTATTTTCCTCTCACTTGTTAGTGGGCAGATCTCATTGGCTATAAAGGTGTAACTATGTCCTCTATACTCCTGGCCCCCAGTAGGCGGGTGCGGATGACTCAGCGAACGCCTGGGCTGCTGCTGATTAATTATATGACTGCGACTTTTCGAGGTCCAAATCACAAGTGGGGATCATTGTCCTTCTCATTCCCAAACCAGTTTCTATGTTTTTTATCTGTGTGTGTGTGTGTGTGTGTGTGTGTGTTTTCTAAATGGTAGAATTCTCCCAGAAGAGCAATTTGCTTTACCTCCTGAATTACTTGCTGAGCCATTTTTGACAAAGGGACCCAGGTACGAGGTAAACAGCAGCAAGGATGAAGCTTGGCTAGAAAGACCTGGGCTCGCATCTGCTTCCAGGTAGGAGCGATCAGCTGTTGCACCTCCATCTGGGGCTGTCATGAGGACGGGAGTAGCCTCGGGAAAGGGAAGGAGGAAAAAGGCAGCTGGCAACCAAAATAGAAACTTGGCAAGAGAACGGCACGCTTAGGAGGGAAGTTGCGAAGCTCTGTGGTGCAACATGCTCATAAAACTCTCTTGTCGTTCTGGAAAATCTGCAGCCCAAAACCTGTTTCACACTGATGGATTGCGACTAATTATCATTGATTAATTAAAGCACTCTATCCATGAAGGCATTCCCCTGTTCAAATTTTCTAATTGTTTTTCAATTATTCACATACTAACTTAAATATACAAAACCTGCAATCAGTACTCGGGCATCAATGAATATGCAGTATAGTCATCAGACAGAATACTACTCACCACTGAAAACACGAACTGTTTTTATTTTAACACCATGGAGCAACCCCCAAATACTTTTGATAAAAATTTGGCTGGCAAGATAGCTCAGCAGACTAAGAGCTTGCTTAGGCAAGAACAAGGACTAGGGTTGGATCCTCATGCCACAAGCCCTGAAGTACCCTGCCTGTGGGTGCGCTGAGCCAAGCGTGGAGTTTGGGAGTGGGGGTGCACATCTGTAATCTCAGCACTGGAGAGGCTGAAAACAGGAAGATTATTACAAACTGGAGCTGCGGAGTGAGACCCTGTAGAAAATGCATTTTAAAAAAAATGTATAAAAATTCTATGAATATACATGTATTTTTTCACTATAAAATCTTCCTTTATATAACTATATTCCCTACCTTTTTTTTTTTTTTTTTTTTTTTTTTTGGTCAAAGATGGGTGTTCCAGGGAGGTAGTTCAGTAGAATAAGCACTTCCATGGCAAACACAAGGGCCTGAGTTCAATCCCTGTTTCTGGAAAAAAAAAAAAAAAAGAAAGAAAGATAGGTGTCGCATGGCTCTTAAAGAAGTTGTACTTGGAGAAGTCTTTGAAGGACCTTTTCATAGTTGATAATTGATGCCAGTCCAAAGACTATAGGTACTTGAATTCAGGCAGATGCTTAGACCACTGAGCTATCTTCCCTGCTCTAAAAATTATTGATTTATAGATTTTCCCCCATTCCTTCATTTTGATTAGAATTAAAAGATCCATTGGCTTTAAGAGACTTTTAAAATAATCTAACATGCTGTTTTTATATTTATCACATATTTAACACTGATTTTCTATCACTAATATCATATAGCTAGCTTGCACTAGCTTATGATATCTACTCGTTAAATGTAAAGCAGTTTTATCACCTAGCTGTTCAACTGTTAATGGCTTCAACTTGGGCATGGTTGCAATGTGTGTAGTCATTAGATTTGCCAAAGCTATAAATCCATTTTCTTAGCCTCCCCCCAGAGCTTGTCTATCAACTCCATCTGGAGTTGTTTTTATTTTGCCTGAAAGACGCCGCTTAGCATTTCTCACAATGTACTCAAATGTTTCCTGTTGATGAATTGCATTCTTTTAAATTTTGCGTGTCAGAACATATGGGATACAGTTGTAAAATTAAAGTTTATTGTTTCGGAGTTATTGAAATATGTTTTGTTGGAGATAGGATTCACAGTTGGAAACTTGTTTTTCTTCTCTTTTCTTTCTTTCTTTTTTTTTTGGCATTACTTCAAAATTGTTGCACCATAGTCTCTTGTTCAGACAGTTTCCGATAACAAGATCCCTGTCTTAGTCACTAAGAGTCCAACTGCGGAGGCACATTGCCTGACCGCTGCAGAGGGGGGAAGATCCATTTGGGGTTGCTCCAGAGGTCGAGCAGAGAGGCAGGGTGCAGGGAGAGGCGCTCAGCACTTGGAAGCTTAGTCAGGAAGGTGGGGGGGGAGAAGAATGAGAAAGCAAATCCAGGTACCTGAGCTGCCCTCCAGGTCCTGCACCAACCAGTCCTCTGCTCTTCACAGTCAGCTGCAAGCGCCCATCAGCGGATAGCCCTGCAGCCCCGCCCTGAATACAGGAGGCAGTGGGCTGAAGTAGAACCCAACCGTTAAAACCTAGCTTTATTTGTTACCCATGCAGTCAATCCTCTAGATATTTTTAAGATTTTTATGTAACACTGGCATGAATCAATCCGATGATGACATACATCATTACAGGGCTCTTCCTAATCTAAAGCTTTGTTGTTATTATTATTATCACTACTATTATTTTGGCCAGCTCAGCCCACCTTTGGGGGCAGGGCGGCCTCGGTATGTCGTACTGGGGATCCAACTGCAGTCCTTGCACTTGCCTAAGCTTGCCTAAGCAGGTGCTTTAGGCACCTGAGCATCTCACTAGCCCCCTAACGCCTTTTTTAGAGCCAGCATCCCAACAGCTAAATTGTTTAGGTTGCACTTGAATGTACCATTCTCCCTGCACCAGCCTCTCAGAGTACTGAGACTGATTACGGGGCCTGTGCCGCCACATCCAGCTCATTAATCCACCCCCAAGGACACAATCTTCAGGGCCTTAATCACCTCTTAAAATATATCACCTCTTAACTGTAACAACTGTGATTAAATATCCAACATATACTTCTTGAAGGGATTTTCAAGCCTGAGGAGAAATTCAGGCGCAGCATCTCTTTGGCTGGCTTTTCTTCCTTCTTATTAGCTCTGTTAATTATTAACTCCTGTGTAGAAATCAAGAGACCTTTTCAAATATCTTCCCAAATCTATTCCATAGGAATAAGTTTTAGTTTTAAAGCTAAAGAGCCATGGGTGGGCCGGTGAGATGGATCAGTGTTCTAAAACGCCTGCTCAGAAAAGCTTAGGCAACTGCAGGGGCCACAGTTCAATCCCCAGCACCACATGCTGTGCCAGCCATTAAAAAAAAAAAAAAGCAACCAATAAATTAGAAACCCTGATTAAGATAACAGGCGAGAGGGAGGAAAGGAAGATGAAAAGCTTTTGGGGCCAGTGAGATAGCTCTGTGGCACAAGTGCCTGCCTGGGAAGTGCAAGGTCTTGAGTTCAAACCCCAATCCAGCCAAGAAAAAAAAAAAAAAAAAAGAGCCATGGGTGATGCTATAAACCTGTCATCCCAACACTTGGAAGACAAGGCAGGAGTAATATAGCAAGTTGAGTCTAATTTGGACTCCATAGGGAGTTCAAGGCCAGCCCAGACTATACAGGGACACCTAGTCTGAAAAGATAATTAAATAACAGAATCAGCACCCATTACCATTCTCTTCATATATAATTTGATCTTACCGTAACAATCAGTCCATGACAACACACATATTCATAGCAGCATGGGGCACCACAACTAGATCTAGAAAGCAGCCTGCACGTTCATCAAATGATAAATGAATAAGGAAAATGCAAAATTTATACACAGTCAAATACTATTCTGCCATCAATGGGATGCACCTTGAGACCGTAATGCTAAGTGAAATAAATCAGATGCACAAGTGTCAACATTACAGTCTCTTTTATAGGAGAAACCCAAAGTAAAAATAAAAGATAAGAGGAGGACACAGAGATAGCTCAGTGGTCTAAGTGCCTGCCTTGGCAAGCCCAAGGACCGAGGTTCCATCCCCAGTTCCACATGTCGTGCCAGCCCCACCCCGGGTGCACTGAGCAGGCCACCAAGACCGAGCCTGGTGGCACATACCTGTAACCCCAGGGCTGGCGAGGCTGAGACAGGAGGATCACTGTGAGCCCAGCTGCATAGTGAGAACATGTACCCAATACATAAAAAATAAAGTAAAAGATAACAGAGAGGAGGGAGATAGATCCTTTTTTAAGTAGGAAGATGATTCAGAGATGGAGGGATAAGGAAGGGGATGCAAACAGAATTGACTGTGTCAGGCATACGCTAGCCCTCCACATAAGGAACACAGCACGCCTTTATGCCATACATACCTGTACTTGTAAAAAAATTAAAATTGAGTAAAGAAAACAGAGTGGTGTGCAAGAAACAACCCCAAAATGGTAATAAAAGAATTTGAAAAGAAACTTCCAAGGGCCTGGGACAAGGGTGAGGCAGGGTGGGAGCTGAGCAAGGGTGGATATCTCCTCATCAGGGCCAAAGGTGGGGCCTAACTGCTCCTTGGAGAGTTCTTCTGCCCCACAGCAGGGGCCTCACACCCACACCCACTGAATGAGGAAGCAGCCCTGCAGATGGGGCTGGAGAGAGGAGCTATTTTTTTCTAGGACATCTACCATATGGAGAAAGCTTCAAGCTACAGTTGTGATAGCAATCAGGAGGTAGGAGCCAGCTGGCGGCTGTGGTCTGACTCCACTCTGCAGTGCCACCCCAAAGGACCACGATTACATTGCGTGCCGTACTCGGTAATGACCCTGAGCCGGCGAAGCTGCTGGGTTACAGCAGGTCTCGGGGCTGAGCGGGCATGAAAGCCTGCCAGCCACGGCGCGAACAGGCGCATTCGCAGAGACGGCAAGAGCAATCTCTTCTGCATGAATCTGGTGCCCTCCTCTGTCCATCCGCCTTCCACCCTCCTCCCTACGCAGGCTTAATTCCATTCCAACTCCAGAAGTGCAGAGGAATGGGGTCAGAAACGGAAGAAAAGGAAGAACTGGGTTGCATGTTAATAGTCATCTTGCACGCCTTGCCTGTAATCCTGATGCGCAGAGCTGCCTACAGGGTGACACAGATTGACAGGGAACAGTCACAAAACACCAGCTTCTTCAGTTGCCTATAACAGTTTCTCATCGTGTGCTCCAAATAATGGTGGAATGCACTTTTTCTTTACCCTTTCATTTCTCATTTAAATACATCTTGTAAGAGGATTACACTTAGAAAAAATAAAAACCACAACATGCAAATACAGTACATTTGAATGCAAACTAATGACATGCGCTGTAGCCCAAATAGGAAAAGACGCAAGTATTAACTTGTAATTGACTTAATTTGTTGAGTTCTTTGATGGCACAGCAGAGAAACAGCAGTACAAGAAAAAGATGGAAAAGGCCTTTATGGCCAATGAGCAGGCCACGTAGGGGATCTATGGCCGGGAGGTGGAGGGATCCTCTGACCCTGAGACACTGAGGCTGAGACTTTATGGATTTTTGCTAAGGGTGGAGCTTAAGGGGCGGAATCAGTGACGCATAAGGAGCTGATTGGAGGAAAATCAGCTGGACGGGGAGGAAGTTGTACCCAAGCTGGAGCCCAGGAAGAAGGAGGAAGTGATCCCTGAAAAGACAGGCTATTGTTTTGGGGTTCAGCCATGTTGAGTCAGGGCCATAATAATTTAGCCATTTGTACTCGGGCCAAAGCCTATCAGCATTAGCACTAGAGCAAATATATTACTTTATTAAAATTTGATGAATTGGAAATACCTTACAAAGGCCTGCTTTGCTTCTCGCTCCTTCTCCCTGTTCGGCCGCATTGCATTGCTACCTTCTTCAAATCTCCGCTTTAAAGCACTCTACCATGTGCAGCGCAAGCTGACGAACTGTTTCGAAAGTGAATCCCTCTGAGGAAAAAGCCGGTAGAGACTGAGAAAACAAGGAAGCTCAGGGGGACGTGTTCACTGTTCTCCAAGCCCCCTAGGGTCCTGAAGTGTCTCATTCCAACAAGATGAGGCTCCACCAGCTGCTCAGATAATCTTCTCCTCAACATGCTTCCTGTGTCTCTGTCGCCTTTTCAGCTCCCACTCACTCTCCCACCTTCTTGTAAATCTCCCCGTCTTTGCTGTAGGCTCAGGCCTCAGCCCTCCTAGGAGCACCTGCGGGGTTGCAGGACATACGCAAGTTTCAGCCACTTCTAGGTCTAATCCGCCTTCTCTTACAGTTGAGGGATCAGAGTTTGTGAAGCGTTTCCTGTGAATGCGCAAAGCAGAACTGTGATGGGAACTGAAACCCATTTGATTCCAAGGCTCCACGGGGTTTCCTGGGCCCCACGCTGCCTTTGGAGAAAGACTTAGATCTGCCGTGACCATGGCGGGCCCACAGAGCCCAGAGGCCAACTTTGATCAGTTCAGTAGTTAATTCTGCCTGTCTAGGTCTTGAATTCTTTCTCCTGGGGATGAAAGGAGTGAGGGCGATCCTACCATGGCAACTGTCTTCTCTCAGAACTAAACTTTTCTGCTTTGAACCCCTGGAAGACCTAAATCTCTTGAGCCCAGATTTGTTTCAGTCTCCTTTCTTCCACCAAGGTGACCTGCACCTGCAGGACTGTCTAACTTCAGAAGGACCAGCATCCCTGGTTTACTACCCGGCTACTTTCACAGCTTGTCTGTTGGTCACAGAGGCTTTCCATATCCCCTGAAGGGAGGAAACATCAAAACCCTGTCTGTTGTTTACACTTAGGCGGTGAGTCATTAAATGTGCTTGAATGCAGGGACATCAGCAAGACTGCAATGTGATACGAATGCTAGGATGGTTCACCACATCCTTAAGACCAGCCTCTTTTCCTCCTCAGCTCAAGGAGATGGGGTCCCTTTGATCTTCAAGAGGGAAGGGCAGGCTGCATCAGTGGCCCAGAAGAGCAGACAGCCGGAGCCAAGTCTGTCTGGAAGGATGCTGCGCTCCATCCTTGGCCTTCTCCTGGGTACTTCCCTAGGTGGGTGTTCTCCGTTCATTGCCACCCTGTGATCCAGAGTCTCAGCTGCTGGGTGCTTGTGCTTGACTCTTTCTCCAGCTGCCTGGAATAGGCAGAAAGCTTTCGTCTTGCTGGCCAGCGGGCTGCATCTGGGTCATCTCTGTCCCCTGGGGAAGACTCTGGCCTTCCATTCTCACCCAAACCAGCTACATGCTGTGCCCTTGGTTTTCCCAAACTAACTCCCCATGACTGATTTCACGTGCTTGAAACTTGCAAGGTCTTGAAGCACATTCTGTCGGGCTCAGAGGCAAGCTGGGTACGGGTTTTCCTCTCTCAGTGGCGCTTTACCCTTTCCACAGGTGTCAGAGCTCAGACAGTCCAGCAGTGGCCCGCTACCATGGTGCAACCTGTAGGCAGCCCCTTCTCTCTGGAGTGCATCGTGAGGGGAAAATCAAACCTCAATCTATACTGGTACCGGCAGATGGCAGGAGGGTCCCTCCTGCTGCTCTTCTACTCCATTAGTGTGGATGATGTGATCTCTGATGTGCCCCAGAACTTCTCAACCTCCAGACCCCAGGATGACAAGTTTATCCTGAGCTCTGAGAAAGTGCTCCTCAGTGACTCTGGCTTCTATTTCTGTGCCTGGAGTCTCACAATGCACCAAGTAGGGTAGACACCTGTGCAAAAACCCCAGCCTCCCTCAGTCCTACACACTCTTCCCAGGGGCACTCTTTCCCTCAGGGGCTAGGGGAGAGTGTCTTGGTGACTGGGCTTCTAGCCCCCAGCCAAGATGAGATGCCCTGATAGCTGAGTCAAGCCAGAATTCTCCAAAGTGCTGCAGGAAGTCCTACATAGGATTTTTGTGCACAGAAAAATCTCTGGGGATTGCCTGCATGTACCCCAGTTCCCTAAGTGGGCATGCAGGTCCTAGGTTACCACTTGTCATTCCTTGAAATCTGCTGCTCTTGCCTATAATCCTGTTGTGCCCAGAGTCCTGCGGATCAACCCTACATATGCATATGTGCAGATGTGGTAGAGAAGCAGGACACATCTGCAGCCAGAGGGGACAGAAGGTGGACTAGCGAACAGGTAGGACAGCGCTGATCTAGGTTATACAACTGTGCGTTGCAGGATCAGGAAGACTGTCCTGTCATGCATCTGTCCAGAGAGACGGGAAATTCTGTGAATACTCAAATGTGAAGCATGGAGCCAGGGAAGGAGACTTAGGTATTCTGCCTACTCTGTAGGTTTTATAAATTTTAGGGAGAAAAAAAAGTCTTGTGCCACAGTCTCCATTCTTGGAGCAAAAGAAGCAGATTGAAGGTGATCTGAGAGCTGAGGATGAGGGCGGAGAAAAGGGCTGCGTGCGCAGTGGAAGAGGCCTGAGAAAGACAGAGGAGCTGGGTGGAAATGAGGGAGAGCAGCAGGCTGATGTGAGTGGCTGGGAGGGATGCCACGGTTACCTTGGCAACCCCACTTCCTTCTGTCCGCATCCTTCCCTTGTCCTCTTTTTCTCTCCCCCTCTCCCCCTCTTTCTCTCTCTCTCTCTCTCTGTCTCTCTCCCTCTCTCTCTTCTTTTTTTGTTTTTCTAGAGAATAAAAATTAAAAACACATTAAAATGATACACTATTTCAAATCAAGATGATAGGAAATCAATACTGTTTGTTCTGTTGCACATTGTCATCTTCTGAGTTGTCCTTCAGAGCACCAGAGGTATGCAAAATTGATGCCAAAAAAAAAAAGAAAAAGAAAAGAATCATCAATTAGAAAATTTATCACGTCTACACCCTGTGCTCTGTGTAACTATTATGAGGACAACAATGTGCAGTGTGTCAATTATTGAGAATGTACTACTAATGTGCTTTGAAACTCTCGTATTGTTATCTCTTATTAAAAGTAATAAAAATTTTTTAAAAATTCATTAAAAAAAATCTTTCCCCCTAATGTCCCTTCCCTTCCACAAGAGGGCACAAGAAGCCTGCTCCTGACATCATTAACGCGGGATAATTCAGAGGCATTTATTTTCAGTCCCGGTTCATCTGCAGAGAAACAGCTGAAGTGCCCAGCGATGAATACAGTAGCTGGTAACGGCCCCGGGTTCCTTCTGCGCCGGAAGTATGGAGGCTGAATTCAGCTGCTCCTATATTCTAGATGGTGAGCTATCATGAAGGTTCAGAAGAAGGAAGAATGCGAACGGGGGCTGCCCAGACGCAGCCTGGTCAAAGTCCTTAAGCGCTGAGTCTAAATTTGCAGTTACTGTAACTTTGGGTCGCTGATTTAATCTCTCTAGACCTGATTTCATTTGTCCTTTTCTTTTTTAAATACACTTAGTACAGGGTCTACAGGGGCTCCCTACGTAGGTCGGACTCATAATGATTCTCCTGTTGTTTTTCAGCTTTGCAAGTTCTGGGATTACAGGCATGTGCCACCATGCCTAGTCTCAATCGCCATCTCAGCGCATCCTGGGGGCAGGGCCCGCAGGGCTCAAACCCAGGCCGCTGCTCATTTGTACTTTTCTCAGTGGACTTCTGCAATTCCTTTCTTAGCTGACTCTTTCGAGTATCAAATGAGATCATATTTATAAAACCCTGTTACTAAGTCTAATTTTCAATGATACTATTTTCTTTTTTAGAATTTTTTATTATTTTTTTCTTGTTTCAGAACTTTTGTTTGTTTATTTACTTTTATGGCCGGCTCAGCCTGCCCTGAGGGCAGCGCTGGCACAGCATGTGGTGCCGGGGATCGAACTGCAGTCCCCGAAGCCGCCTAAGCTTTCCTAAAGAGGCGCTTTAGACCACTGAGCAATCCTGCCAGTCCCCTCAACGATACTATTTTCTTTTCCTTAGTCTACAAAATGTTTTGATTATAATTTTGCCCAGGAAAGGTTTACTTTTAAACATTTAAATTAAATAACACAAGATCTAATATTTTTATATCATTTTACTTTATTTTATTTGGTTAGTATCTGAAATGTTTCTAAAGTACTGTTTTAAAATACTGAGTGTGCCTGCGTGGCAAATCCATGAAACTCGTGCCTTCTGTGGTGTCTCTGTGGTGCTGCTCATGGTGTTTCTGGGTGGAACTTTATGAATCCTTCACAATGAAATGCCCCAGACAATCATTAGTAGTCAAGCAGAGTAGGGAAGTGACTTGAAACAGATTTTTCAGTCTTGTGAACTATTCAAGAAAGTTCTAGAAAACATCCTCCTGCAAGCAATTGAGTTAGACCGAAGTGTTGTAGGCAGTCAGACAGGGCACGCTCTGAAGGAGAGACCCTGGAAGCCAGGATGACTTTGCAACTTTGCGAGAGATAGACATCCCTGCTGTGGACCAGACCTTAGACAAAAGATCAAACGAATGCATGCCTCCGTAAGGGTAGACCTCAGGGATTGATATTCTAATTAGATCTCTCCTCCTGAGGTTGCCTGGAGAAGTTGCTAACGGAGTCCCCTACAGGAAAAGCCCTGGTTCTGGGTTCTGTATTCATGCCCACCGACTAGCTTCTGTTCCCCATCTGATCCCGGATTTAATCAATTTTACCTGAACAATTGTGTTTACAATCTTTGTGGTTGACCAAAGCTTTGTCCCACTTCATGCCTATCTAGGAAGTTCCCATGGTCTCCACCTTAGACCCACCTCACCTTGTGGTTTTGCTCTATAAAATCCCTGGAAAATACAGATTGGGGGCAACTCAGGGGAGTCTCCCCCTTCCCCTCTCTTAGAAGCTTTCTTCCCCTCCCCCAATAAATATATTCTGCTCTTAACCTCTGTTTGTTCCTCAAATTCATTCCTCTGTTTTAGAGAACACAGCCTCATCCCAGGTATCTTTCAGATTGGACATTTCATTCTCCTATATCAGTCACAAAATCCTGCTTGCAACTCCAGGCAGGAGAGTGGAGATCTCAGTGAATGGTGAAAGTTCTGGGAAAAAAAAAATCAGTAAGTGAATGTGTTCTGGTCATGGTGTACTCTGATGTGGAGATGGCTCAACAGAGGAGGTGGCTGCTTCGGGGAAGGCATGCAGGCGGTCTAAAATCAGCAGAACATGGTAATATCCTCCATTCCGTCTGCCCCACTCAGGCGTAAGCATTCTCGTCCCATTATGGTTCCCTTGGGGCACATAGGACTCAGAATCCTGTCACTGTTACTACAAAAGGGAAAAGAAGTCCAGCTCAGTATGGCAGCTGTGATCCAAGGTTCCACCTCTGGCCAGAAATCTGTCACTCTCCCTTTCTCCACTGGTCCCATAGAGCTCTCGCTTTTCTAGGAGTGACCCCAGGCCCGTGACCCTGGCCCTCAATCCGTAGTGTGCCAGGATAGCTATTCCCTAAATCCCAGCCCCTAGACTCTTGCACATGGCAGGGCCAGGACCACTTGCTGGTAGACAGAAAAACACACGTCAAGTCGCCCCGCATGGACGCCAGCTACTGTGGCATTGGTATGGTGGCACCATGGGGCTGCGGCTCTGTCCAGCTTGATGAACATGGTGGAGGTCCAGAGTTGGGAAACTGCTGACGCAAATACGTATCCAGCTACTTTCCACCGTGGCCCATGATCACAGGCTCTGGGCTGAGGGTCTGCAAAGCAGGCTTGCCCTCCCTGCTCATGGCCTGGGACCTCCCATACCCACTGTTGTCGCTGTTTCCATTCCCCCATGCATTATGTTTTTTCGCCTCCTCTCACTAGATAAGGTGTAAAACAAAACAAAACAAACAAACAAAAGAAGACAACCCTACCAAACAGCCCTTAACTGTTACAGAATGAACCTTAGAAAAACCTCTTTGGGGCACAGGTACCAGACCAAGCACCCGAGGAGGGTGCCCCTTGCCAACTGCTGATCCTCTAGGGGTCCCTTTCCTGTGACTCATCAGCACCTCTCATTATATGAGTGGCCCAGAATGGCAGACCTATGCGCGGAAGTAGGAGAGAGTTGGGGGCCCAGGACAGGGAGTGCCTGAGTGATGTGGGACCAGTGGAACCTCAACTAGGTCAGAACGGTTACCCCAGCTGTCTTTCAGCCTCCGTGCCCTCCTTGGGACCGCTGCAGCCTCCGATCTTTTGTGCGGCCTCCCACAGGTGTGAGAGGATGAACAACAGGGGTGTGATGGTGCCATGCTGCGCGAGGCGCGGGGAGGTCTGGCTTCCTCTCTACACACCCCCTGCTCTGCTTGCTGCAGCTTCATTTTACGGCCAGAGCGCCAGCAGAGGCCCCCAGCAGAAAGGGCAGTGGAGGAAGCACCACCGAGGGCAGGATGTGGCTACCCCAGCTCTCCTAGTGCACCGGAGCAGGGAGGGAGGGGGATTTTCACATGCACCCCACTTGTAGAACCTGCCAAATGTCAAACCACATCCTGTTGTGACTCCCTGAGTGGAAGGGAGGCAGGTGGCTGTGGTTCCTTGGGGCCGATGGTACTCAGAGATAAACTGCCCTGCCACAGAGGGGGCGGGGGCGGGGTGGAGGGCTGGAGACACCCTGTGCCTTGCCCAGTTATGTGCAGCAACCAGAGAGCAACCTCCACCTAGTTGTCTTCACTTCCTGACCTTTGATGAGAAGCCCTTCTGCCCCTCTCTGGCACTCTCTTCTTTCTTCCTTCACGGCCCTAGTCCTTCTTTCCCAGAGAGGGCAAAATACAGTTGCCGCAGTACTTCTTCTTGACTATGGGGCTCTAGGCTCACTCTGTCCCCTTACATTACCAGATGTCCTCTGAGATATGACATGGATGAGTGTGATTTGGAGCAGGGAGGACTGTGAGTTCCTCAGTCACCATCTTCATTTTGTGTGTTGGGACCCAAAGACGTGAACCCCCAGATCCAGAGCAGAGTCTGATGATTCCTCACAGCTCACCTGTAAACACCTTCACTTACCCACAAGGAAGATGTAAACAAACTGTCAGGTGACAGAGCCAGGGACAGAGGGAAACCGGAAGCTACTGGGGAATGTGGGATATATAGCAAGCTGTGTTCCTGCTATGGATCTCATGGGTTACCCGTACAAGAATAAAACCATTCCAAGGCAGGCACCCTGTGAGATGGTGTGAGAGGGAGGGTGGAAGACACCGAACTACAGAATTAGTACCTGCAAAGCTCCACAGGCCGAAGAGCTGAACTAAGGAGCTGAAATGGTAGACAACTACTCCCTGCCTCTTCCCTCCCCTTCAGAGACAAAACCAACCTTGTGCACACGGAGAGGGGAACATGTGGATCACAGCGGCTCATTCAAAACTCACCAGAGATTCAGTCAAGTGAGCTTTGTGAGCCAGCAGGGTGATATGGTACAGCACAATTGAAAACTGGCCTCAAGGGAATCCAGAAAACCGATACGGAGAATAAAGAGCCAAAGCACCCTCTTCACCCAGTGTAGGTCACAAGCCACTGGTCAGGAACCCTTTGTGAACACCCCGTTTTAGAAAAAAGTAGAAGGATAAGAGCCAATTTAACTGTTTGCAGAAGAGTGTGGTTGGGTGATGGATCATGGGAATTACTCAAATTTGGACCATGAAAATAAGATCAAGAAAACCAGAAATGCTTAGCTGAGATATATTATCATGCTAATAATAATTACAATAATAGCTAATATTTATTAATATCGTGCTGACAGCTCAGTATGCTGTGTGGATTATATAAGAGGATGTGACTGAGCCCATTTTATAGAAATAAAGAGGCTCAGGTGGTCATTTGCTTTTTGGTCACAGAATTGGGAAATAGTAGAACTAAAAATAAAAGCTTACACCCAGGCTTCTTTGACTTGAAAGATCATATTTTTGCAACCAAGTTCTTAAAAGTTCTAATTTTTCTAGCTCTCATAAATTTGTGGACTCTTTGTTAGGTCTGAACCCCCACAATCAACCAGGCCAGGCATTCTGACGCGAGGAGATTTGTTGGGGGCATCAAGCAGGCTGGCTGTCTAGCCGACCAAGACATCAGCGAACAAAGAGGGGCAGAGACTGTATAGGATCTTTCAGGGAGGGTAATCATGTGCTGGAACATCCAGGTAACACGTTGGGGATGGGGTGCAACCGGTGTGGCAGAGCTAATCTTGGCAGGGCCACCTGGCCTGTGGAGGACCTTGGGTGCTAACAAAGTAGTTCCCATGGTTGTCCAAGTCAAAGTCAGGTGGACCTGTTCTGTGATTTTGGGTTTGGCTCTACATGGGGGCCAGAGGGAGTGAGTTTGCAGGCAGGGTGCCTCGGAAACCAAGAGGGAGAGTGTTTGGGGTGAGGTGCCCGGGAAGCTTTGAATCCTGACCTATCACTGTTGACCAAATCTTGATGCACAAGCTGTCTTATGCAGGCCTCTTGTAGGTGTACAGCTATGATCAATGAGAAGTGAGATCCATGCTTATATCTGGATTTATGGGTACTTAAACAAGGTGAAATTCCCCATTGAGCTAACCAGCTAAGTCAGGCAGGCAGATGAAGAGTTCTCTGTCTGGGTAACAGCTAGGGAGGGTTCTGTGATCCAAGATTCTGCTTTTTTTTTCTTTTTTTTTGCCTTCCATGATTTATTCTGGTCTTTTTGTTTGTTATTATTATTATTATTATTATTATTATTTTTTTTTTTTTTTTTTTTTTTTTTTTTTTTTTTTTTTTTTTTTTTTTTTTTTTTTTTTTTTTTTTTTTTTTTTTTTTTTTTTTTTTTTTTTTTTTTGTGGTACCAGGGATTGAACTCAGGACTTTGAGCTTGCCAGGCAAACACTTATTCCACTGAGCTATATCCCTGGTCCCTATTTATTATTATTTAAATTTAACAATGGTTATATTATATATTTTCATCATCAGATCAGTTTAGATTGATAGACATAGGTATATAAGATTGATCAAACGATTAAACATTAACACTTTCAATAAACATTACTTTCTTTTTCTTTTCCCCTTTCTTTTTTTTAACAGTTGACACATTGTATATTGTCCTCACAATAGTTCTACAGAGCACAGTGTATGGGCATGACCCACCTTCCTATTGATGTTGCTAAGAAAAAAAAAAAAAAAAAAAAAAAAAAAAAAAAAAAAA
>PVJA010029684.1:0-26440 GCA_004027025.1 Myocastor coypus
GCCAGATCAAGTAGGTCTCCCTGTGGGGTCTGAGGGCCAAGATCTGCTTCTAAGTTTGGGATGAATGTCAGCAGCAGATTGGGAAATGAAGTGGGAGTTCACAAGGTCATTCCTCAGGGCCTGAACGTCAGCATGGTTATATTTGACCAAGGTGTCAGTGGGGCTTTCATCAGGATCATGGGGTAGTTCATGTGGTCTTGTAGTTGGTGGCCTTGTGTGAAATTTTCTTAAATCCTGCAATCAGGCTTCCATCCATAGTGGCCGTGCGGACTGAGCCCCTGGGCCCCTGATAGTCCTAGTGGGGCTGTCATCTAGAACACAGCTGCACCTGCAGGGTGGTTAGTGTTGGTGTGGTGTGTGCTCTGCTTCCTCCTCAGTGGCCTGCCAGAGCTCTAGCACTTGTTGGGAGGACAAGGTGACCCAGAGCCGTAAGATGGAGATGTTGGGGATTAATGATGAGTTAGACCTGCTTCCTATAGTTACGAGGGTCAGCAGCGAAGGCGACCAACCGATGAGAAGTCTGGGATAGGTCAGGGAGGGAAAACGGGCATGAATGCAAAACAGCCCAGAGTACAGAAGGCAGGGGTGTGCCCCGGGAGCAGTAAAGGGGCGTGTCCATAGGGGACCTCTGCCTATGTGCCATTACAATAGCAGACTTTGTCCAGGTCTTAGAGGATACTGAAATGAGAGGTGCCCTCCTTGGCCGGGAGGCTGCCATTATCATGTTTATATTGGGGCCACCCCATATGGCATAAAAGATTAAATGTTTCTGCTTTGTGGTCCTCTGCAGTTTCATAAGTGACACCTGAGCAGGATGTGCTTTGCTGGTTGAGAACAATATTTCCCAAACTGACTGAATTAAATGTGAGCCATGGCTGAAGCTGGCGACATCCCAAAGAGTTCTCACCCTTTTTTTGTGCGGTATGACAGACGTGTCCATTGTTCCCATGGGCCGTATCTCAGAGGACACATGGACATCCCATTGAGGACTGGAGGATGCCCTGGAATGGAGGGTGTCCTGATGTGGGCCCAAGACTTTTGAGAGAGAGAGAATGAGAGAATGAGAAAGTGAAGCCAGAACTCCCGAAAGAAAGGCAGCTCCTCTGTCAAAACTCTGGTGTGTTGGTGTTGGATGGAGGCTGGGAGAGGCAGAGACGGGAGGAAGAGGAAGGGCTGCCCTTTACAGGGGGACCTCAGGCTGGGAGTGGCCCCAGGAGCTCTGGGCCCCAGTCGTGTTAGCAGATTGTGAGTTTCCTTCCCATGGCACGACTGAGAAGCAGGCTAAAGTAAAGAAAACTTTTACTGCTGGGTTACGGAGGGCTGCAGAAGAGATTACAGGGACACTGGGAGGAGGGGCAGGGAGAGAAAGGGTTTATTCGGATGGGTGGGGTGGAGTGTCTATGGACTGGTGTGGTGCTGTGGTAGATGCTGTTTGGGGGAGTCCTGACACAGGCATGCAACGCAGAAGAAGCAGTGTGAAGTTAACCAAGGCTAGCAGTTGGAAGGCCAGGGGCGTCCTTGGTCCTGGATCCCAGGCCATGTTGGCTCCCTGCCATGGTGACTGAAGCAACTGTTATAAGGGTGCAGAGGCTTCACTCATTCTTGCTAACCTCCGTTTTTCTCTCTCCCTATTTGTCATGTATATTATCACATTCCGCATGGAAATTTTACCCTTACATAACTTATCTTCATTCTTTACTCCCCTTTTTCCTGGTGAGCTGTCTTGCATTCCTACTGAGTGGGTCTGGTTCTAGGCCACCTGTGTGAATTGTCCTAATTCCTTGGCTGCTCTGAAATCTGAGAAGTGGGAGTGCCTTGCGATGGGCTGGAGCTGTGTGGGCTGTGATCCTGGATGGGGCAAATAGCAGGGACGGAACGATCTAGACAAGGCTCACATCTGTGCCTCCCTCCCTGCTGACTCAGACACACATCTGGTTTATGAGTTTGGCAGCTAGCTCTGGGCCGAGCCCCACAGAGAGCATCAGTGAGCCACCCCCAAGATCTGCATGCCAGCTGCCGCACCCTTGCCTCCTTCCTATGCCTGCCTGTCATTACTGGAGCAATTCTTGACCCTGTTCCCTGAGTGTGATTCAGGAGTGGGCATCCTGGAAGTGTGTTGGGGATCCTAGGACAGCTGTAGGATGGCTCAGTGCTCTTCTCTAGACTGTGGGACCAACCCCCATCTTAGTTTTCTCTCCTTGCTGAGACAAAATACTTGATGTCAAATAAGCAATCAAAGGCTCATGCTGCTCCCCACTTCTGTGGCTTCCAGTCTGTAATCAGCTAGCTCCAAGTCAGGCTGCCATGGCCCAGGGCAACAGTTGACGGGGACACAAGACAGCAAAAGCAGAAAGAGGAAAATGGGTGGAGGGAAGAGAAAAAGCTTCTTTTCCCCATATATGGTTAGCAGGTTACACCCTCCTGAGGAGGGCTTGGTGTGTGCAGTGATGCAAAATTTCTACCTTTGGCACTGGGGTTTGATCAAGGTCTAGGACCACTTGGGTGGGTGAGGCTTGTGAGGTGTTGATCGTGTTTCCATGGCCTCCAAGGGTTAGGAAATGACAAGGACACCTGACAAACCAGTAGTCATCCACCGAGCTGTGGCCATGCAGAGCAGCGAGCTCAGGAAGCGCAGCTGATGCCTGGGAGGAGTCAGGGCAAGGGCCTTGCAGGCATTGCTTGGGAGCTGTGCTGGAGCCTTCAGACATAACATCTGAATTGTGCTGTTTCACAATCCCTGGTAGTAGAAATATTTCTCATATGCACTTTGCCTTCCATCTTTCTGATATCACAAAGTACAAATCCATTGTATAACATCTCTGTAGCTTAGCCATGTAGACCAGGTCATGATACTTTACAGACCATGACCACAGACCGTCCTGGATGAAAAACGAACTAAGCAGGAATGCCTGCCCATGCTCTACATTAATCATTACTGTTCTGCGTAAATCATTCTCAGTGCCTGTTACTTCTCATATGTCAGCATGTGAAGCTCCACCCAGTCTGTGGCCAGGGCTATGCCTGTATTTATTGCACACATTGTATTCCAGGAGCAGTGTCTGAGCTTCTGGGAGGCTCTGCGCTGCGGTCCCCATGGCTCCAGCACGCCCGCCCACCCTCCTCCCTCTGTGCCTGTGTCTGCTGCTGGCATCTGGCTTTGCCCAGGCAGGCAGGCTGCTGGTGGTGCCCATGGATGGGAGCCACTGGTTCACCATGCGCTCAGTGGTGGAGAAACTCGTCCAGAGAGGGCACGAGGTGGTCGCTGTCATGCCAGAGGCCAGCTGGCAACTGGGACAGTCCCTGAATTTCACAGTGAAGAGCTATCCAACTTCCCACACTCGAGAGGAGTGGGATCAGTCATTTCGGTTGTTTGCTGACACTCAGTGGAAAACTCCAGAAAAAAGTATGTACTCTATTGCAGCATATTCTTCCAAACTTTTTTTTGAACACACTTTTTCACGTTGTAGGAACTTGTTTAGTGCAAAGGAAATAGTTGAGTATTTGAAAATGACTTCATTTGATGCGGTGTTCACAGATCCTTTCGATGTGTGTGGCTTAATTGTTGCCAAATATTTTTCACTGCCATCTGTGGTCTTCACCAGGGTAACATTTTGCCATCTTCTTGAAGAAGGTACGCAGTGCCCCTTTGCTCTTTCTTATGTTCCCAGACTTCTGTCTGTGCTCTCTGATGCCATGACTTTCCAGGAGAGAGTGCAGAATCTTCTTACTCATGTCAAGGAACGTTTATTTTGCAATTATTTCTATAAAAGTGCCTTAGAAATTGCTGCTGAAATTCTCCAAACACCGGTGAGCTTGTATGACCTCTTCAGCCAGCCATCGATCTGGCTGTTACGTGGTGACTTCGTTTTTGACTATCCCCGCCCTGTGATGCCCAACGTGGTCTTCGTCGGTGGAATCAACTGCCATGAGGGAAAGCCCTTGCCTCAGGTACGCCCTGTCTCCTTTCGCACATTTAGGGCATTGTAGATTGCACAGTGATGAAAAGACTCCTCCCTAAGCGGAGTGTGTCACTTCCATTGGTCGCATTTGTCTCCTGATGCGATGAATTCTTTCATTCCAGTTTATCTAAATGCAGGCTCACTAATTTCATGAAGCAACCTTTGCCTATGTGACTATGTATGAAGTTGGTATATGAATTTCAGATCAAATTTTTAATACTGTTCTTCTCAGAAATGCTAGTAAAAACTACATTTTATGCCAGTTGCATATTTCTGTAGAAGGGAAAGTGTTCTAGGAAATGTTTGTGCATGCCTTCCCAGTTTTCAAATTAGAGCACAGATAGGTGTCTGTCTCATGCAAAGTGCACCATCAGTGTGATTAAACAAAATTAAAAATATACTAGACAGACTTCTATGTACCTACAATCTTTCTTTTTCCCATTTTAATAGACACATTTACAGGTCAATATTTTAAACGTTTCATACGTTCTTTTAACTCTTTTGTTAACATTTCTCTGGTTATACCTTCTTTTTAAAATCTGCAGATAAAATTATTTAAAGTTTTTATACTTTTTGCTTTTGAACAGAATGTCAGGATCTTTAGTTTTTTAAAAATTTTATTAGCCAGGCGTGGCAGCTCACGCCTGTAATCCCAGCACTGGGGAGGCTGAGGCAGGAGGATTGGTGAGAGTTCGAGACCAGCCCGGGCTTCAAAAGTGAGCTCAAGGCCAGCTTGAATTGCATAGCGAGATCCTGTTTCAAAAAAAGACAAAAAATTTTATTAATTTTAATGAGCAACAAATAACAATGGGACAGTTTCAAAACTGGTTAGTAGGACAGTTCCAATAATTAATATATTGCATATTGTTGTCTTCACAGTAGTTGTTCAGAGTAAAGGATGCAGACATGATGTCTTTTCTAAACACTATTAGTACAAATCTTTATTCTCTTTGAACTAAGAGAAAGTAATTGTATATAGTCTAATAGTCCCTAATAGTAGTGGGTTATCAGCAGAACTGTTAATGTCGGAAGCAGTTGACTTGAGCTTTTTACAGTTCAGCAAACTAATATGGCTTTAGTTTTTGTACCTCATGGCTAGACTTTTCTATTGGATGGTTAAGACCAAGATAAAGCTAGATCTATATAACAAAACATGTAACTTTTGTATCTGACAAGGTCAGTCAAATCCCCTCAGGATTTTCCTGGAAACCATGTACAGCATTCTGTAGAACTTTTGTCAGTGTCAGCCATCTGGATAAGTCACAGCCATTGCTTGACCAGTTTGCTCTCTGTGAAAGCCTGAGAAAATGTTTTCTCTCTAGGTGACTCTCCTTAGGCATACAATACATCACTGATCCTTTTTCTCTGAGGCTCCATGATCTCCTTGAACAGAAAATTGGGAACACCACTGAGTTATAGGATGTTACAGTACAGGTTGGTTCTCTTATGTCCTGAGTACTCACTTACCTTGAAGGGCTAGGACCAAAATATTGGCTATCCTTGTAGCCCTCCTTTTTCTCTAAGTTTTGGTCTGCAAACTTAAGCTGTTAGCCCTCTGGAAGAGAAGCTTAATGATATTATTATCCTATAACATAGGCACTTGAGCTTAGCATCACTATCTTTCTGAGTATCAAACACCTTAGACATAACATGGAATTAGTATTTTCCATGGGGCCAAGGAGACAGCTCAGCAGTGTAAGACCCTTAGTTGTTTTCTTTGTATTCAAATATTTTAGTAAATATTTATTAGGTCAGTAGTGTGAAGTGCCAGAACCAGGGCTGCTGGGTGTAATTACGTGCACACGGTGTTCTTTCATGATTTGAGAACCTGCTGTTATGTTTTATATGACCTCTCCATAATCTCAAACTTATTTGAGAGTTATGTTTTCATTTGCATATGCTTTTCTGCGTACAGGCATTACCTAATATTTTAAATTTTCTGGACAAAAATTGGTGCATAGCTGATGAAAATTTTAAATCCTACTACTGTTGTTAAATTAGCCATTTTTATTTCTTCTATGAATTACATATTTATCTTTTTAAAAAATTTCACAGAGCATTTCCCAAATAGCTTAGCAGAGCAAAGTGCCTACAAATAGCACAGGGGCCAGGAGGTTCGATCCCCTGGCCTACCATGCTGTCTCTGTCCCTGGGGAGCACTGACATTACAATTGAGACTGGGCATGGTGGCACATCCCTGTAATCTCAGCTCTTGGGAGGCTGTAGACAGGCGGATCTCTATGAGTTGGATCTGGTAGTGAGACTCTGAATACCCTGTAGACCCTTCCTCAAAGTACAAAAAAATTTGACAGAGTTCTTTTGTAAACAATAGCTTTTAGGCTCTTGAATATTTGGAGTTTCAATACTTAGCTTTTCCTCAATGCATAATAACCATTATTTTTATTGGCTTCTTATGTGGTTGTACACAGGTTTTATTTTTTTCTAGTCAAATGGGTTAACTTTCATTTACTTCTTTTCAGATTTCAATTTCTTTGGATATGCTCAGACCTGAGATATGGAAATATGTTCTCTATTTGATGTTTTATTTTTTTAATTCCTCTAATGTCAGTACCATTGGATTATTGCAATTAGACTTCTTAGCTATATATGGGAATGATTGGATTCTGTGTATTTTCTGAAAGTGTAATCGATTGTATCAATACCATCTACTAATTCTGTTCTCCCTCTTGGAAAGGAAGTACATCTTTATCTCATTTTCCTTTTCTGTCTGCTTTCAATCTAATTCTCATGGCTCACTTTTCCCCCTGTCCTCCTTTGCTGTTTCTTCTCCAGGTCCTTAGTTTGATTAAATGGTGAGCTATAATGTCTGGCAGTGATGTGCCTGTGTTCACTGTCCATTCTGTGTGTGTGTGTGTGTGTGTGTGTGTGTGTGTGTGTGTGTGTGTGTGTGTGTGCAAGGCCTCAGTATGCAGCTGGGACTTGTAGTGGTCCTCCTGCCTTCTTCCTCCCCAGTGCAGGGACTACAGGCATGTACCACCACGCCTGGACTCCATCACTGGCTCAGTACGCTCACGGGTAGGGCTGGTGCATGTACCACCACGCCTGGACTCCATCACTGGCTCAGTACGCTCACAGGCAGGGCTGGTGCAGCATGTGGTTCCAGGGATTGAACCTGACCCTTGAGCTTGCCTGAGGAATCGCTTAGTCCACTGAGCAATCTCACTGGCCCTCACTGTCCATACTTTATTTTGGTTTAATGGTTCTCTTAGTATGTTCTCCTTTATAAGATTTGCAGTTGGTTTTCTTATTTTTTGTAAGTTTGTGAGATTTATTAGGTTAAAATTCATCATCAGCAAATAGTCTCTCCCCTTTTATTTATTTATTTATTTATTCATTTATTATTTTGTAATTTTTAGGGAAGGCTCTTCAGAGTGTTCAGGGTCTCACTACTAGGTCAGACTCATAGTGATACACCTGTTTACCGCATCCCAAGAGCTGGGATTACAGGCGCATGCCACCATGCCCAACATTAATTTCCATCTCAGCGTCCCCCCCCATAAGAGAGGGCAGGCACTTTAATCCTTCAAGCTATTTGGCCTGTCCTCTCCCCTTATATTTATAGTGCTGGAATTCACTGACTTTATGTCACTATTAGGAAACTCTTAGGGCTATTTATCTATAAAGGGAAAAGGCTGATTTTTGTCTCAGGAGCCCGTAACTTGCAGTGCAGCATTGAGCGGTTGTGGCATCCTGATCTCGGGTGGGAGGAGGTAGAGGCAGTCTCCCCTGCATGAACCCAGAAGCAAACTGAGGCTCGGGAGGACTGAAATCCACAGCCCCTGCAAGGACCTCTGTCCGTGGCTCTCCCTCTGGGCTCCACCTCCTAAGGTTCCCTGGCCTTCTGTACCCTCACCAGGGGCCCAAGCTTTTAGCATGTAGACATTTAGAGTTTTTTCTTCCAAACCACGGAAATATTTGCTTTGCTTTTTGGAGTATGTACTACCAAAACATTGTGTACCAATACTATAGTTCTGGGCTCTTTAAATTTGAATTTGACCATTTATAGTTGAAAAAGTCTTAAGAAATACATGAGTAATATTCTAGATGAATGAACATTTGTGGGCTTGTTTTTGTCTCTGTGTATGTGTGTTTTTGTGCACTGTCTTAGACCCTGCTAAGGATGTTTTCCTGAGTGTCTCCTGTAACCAAGTCTTCTTGCATGCATCTGGGCTATTTACATCTAATTAAGTGATTTAGAATTTTAACAAAGATGATCAAGTATTACTTAGGAGAGCAGTAGGGTTTTGTTTTGTTTTGTTTTGTTTTGTTTTGTTTTGTTTTGTTTTGTGGTACTAGTGTTTGAATTCAGGACCTTGTGCTTGCCAGGAAAGCATTTTTGCCATTGAGCTATCTCCTCGGCCCCATAAAATTGATTTTTTTTTTGAAACAGTTTAAAATCCCTCCCAGTCTGATAAGTTTCAGTGGAACTGATTGCTGTGTACTCCAGGCTCAGGGTGTATAATTCAGGGCCCTTGTCTCCATGCAAGTGAACAGGGGTGATATAGGTACACAGCAATAAAAGATTTGTACTTCTTCCGTGTCACTCAGATGTTCTGACTTCATTCCAAGATCCAAATACCATTTCAGCTCTAAGTGGAAAAGTCCAGATTTGGCTGCCAAAATTACTTATTTTGACCCTTCTCAACCTTTTCACACTCACACCATGTCCAGAGTGTAATGTAAAGAGTATACATGCATCCACTTTTTAGATTTGAGTAACTTATAATATATTGGTGGACAAATGCTTTTATTTGCATAATTTCCTTCGGTTTAATATATTTGGTTCTCATGGTTGAATGTAAGTTCTTGACATGTACTTCTATCTCTAAATACTTTACTTAGTATAAAATTCAAGGAAACTTGATTACATGACCACAATATCATTATACTAAGAAAGTAAATAGGTTTTCAATATTTTCTATTTTTAAGTTCACAAAGTTCTCCAATTTTCTCAGAAATGCCTTTTATGTATCAGTGAATGGAATAAAGTTGAGAATACAGAAGTAAATGTGAACATCCTTGGCCATCCATACATTCTTTTCTAGTAGGATTTCAAACTCCTGAAATGGAAGCATTAACAGTCTGTTGAGCAGAAGCAGACCAAGTATCTACATCCAGAGGTTTCCTCAGACTCTCACCACACCATGTCATAAACTAGCACAAGATGAACTAAATACATAAGTTTGAAACTAAATCTGTAGATTTTTTTAGAAGAAAATACTAGACTAGAATTTCAAGGCCTTGGATTTGCCAATAGGTTCTTAGAGATGGTGTCAGAAGCATAAGAAACATGTATAACTCCAACGGCTTTTATTATTTATATTTCAACATGGAACTTTCCCAACATGGAGACTTTCAAGATCTGTTTGTGGAATTAGAAAGCATTTCCAGAATTCACAGCACTGTTAGAACCAGTTACAAATAACCCCTCAGGCAAATCTCTGTTGCCGTCCAAGGTATCAGGGATGGCTCATCTCAGTTCCACGTGGGCAGTGGGATCATGTGCTACAAAGAGCACCAAATTACTAAGTGCGCACGTGAGGCTTTCTCCTATGGTAGCTGAGCCTGCTCTGCTTGCTACAGAGCTCCTGTGGTCAGGTTTCCGGGTCCATTTTCTTCCTGTCTTAAACTCTACCCCTAGCCCTCACCCCCGGTATCTAACCTGTGTGTTTAATTAGAAGTTTTACTTGACCTGCTAGTATTATTGTGTTTGATGCTGGATGGATGGAATACATTTGTTATAAAAGTGAGAAAAAAAGCATAAGAAACAAAGAAAGAGAAATTGAAGTCTATCATAATGCAAATGTATTTTGCGTCCGAAAATACTATCAAGACAGTTGAAAGATCAGTTACATCATATTTTCTTACCTTTTAGGCAATAAGATTTTCTTATCAAAAATAAAGGATTCAGTTCAATCAGAAAATGACAATATTCTTGAGTAGACATTTTTCCAAATAAGATGTAAAATGAAAAAGAAGCATGTGTTAAAATGCTGAACTCTATCATTTGGTAGCAAATTGCAAAAGAATATGCATGTACTACTTCACAATCACTAGGACAACTATACTATGATAATACACTTTATTTGTTAGAATGCAGAGATACTAGAAGTCTCATAAACATCTGATGGTACCAGCCTGTGGGAAGCAATTTGGTGGTTCTTCAGTAACTAAAACAGAATTACCACATGATGCAGCTATTTACCCCAAGAATAAAGTATGAATACATTCCCTAAGAATGAGAAATTGGTGCTGAAACAGGTGGTTGTACGTGGATGTTCGTAGAAGAAATGTTCACAATAGCCTTCTTGTGGAAGTAAGTCAAATAGCCATCACTGGATGTATCAGGAAAATGTGCACGTCCAACCCGCAGACTAATATTCAGCCATAAGAGGAACAAAGTGTGTATAAGTGCTATAAAATGGATAAGCCTTGAAAGCCTGAACATCAGCCATGAAAGGCCACAGGTAATGTCATTGTGTTCATGTGAGATGTCCACAATAAGCAAAGCCAGGGAGATGCAGCCAGTTCATAGTTTTCCAGAGGCTGTGGGGAGATAGGAGTGCTCAGGGGGAAAGGAATTTTCTTTGGAACTACGATGCTGGTGTGACCTGCCACAGAATCATTCACTTTAAAATGGTGAAGACGGTGAATGTTTTACCGTACGTATTTTGCCTTAGTTTGATTTTGGGAAAAAAGACACTTTTTATTAACTCATTTCTCAAGACACAAATAGTATGTGTGTCCACTTTGCATGATTTCTTGAAACACTATGAATCGGTGACAGGTTGATCCCTTTTAAAAAGTACTGTGGCGACCAGCCGCATGTAGTCTGTCTCATATAGGATGAACAAATGAGTGAAACTGAGAACTTGTTTGTCCGTAGGAACAACAGGGGTGTTGAAATTCTTGTGCGGCTTTCTAGATCATACTGATTAGGCTGAATATCAGGATAGTGGAGCCTGAGGGAGCAGAGCGAAGGAGGAACTTCCCAGGCATGCCTCAGTCTTTTGGAGTGGGATGCGAGGGCCAGTCGTAATGGAATGTGCTGGATCTCAGGCCTAGGCTGCCAGCTCAGGATTTACAAATGAGGGGTGTGCAGACGGCTTATGGACTTTGGAGATTAACCTCTTCTGGATCTGTGATTGGTTTTCTCCCAGTTGGTGGGTTGTCTCTGCATACAACTAGGTTTTTCTTTTGCCTTGCAAAGCTTTAGCTTGGTATAATTCCATTTGTCTACTTTTTCTCTTCTTCCTATGGTTTTGAGTTAAATGAAAGAACCTCTGCCCACAGTAACCAACTCCATTATTCTTGCGATAGTTTTATAGTTTTGGCTCTTTAGTTGAGGTTTGTCCATTTTTAGTTGATTTTTGTATTTGACATGAAAGAAGGAGCTAATTGCACTCAAAGAGTGGATGACTAGTTTTCCCAGTGTATGTGTTAAAGATACTGTACTTTATCCATTGTGAATTGTTGGCATCTTTGTGTGAAATCAGTTGATGGTAAGTGTGTGGGTTTGTTTCTGGCTTCTGTATTCTATTCCATTGACCATTGTGTCTTTGTTTTTCGGTTAGTACTCCACTATGCTACTTTGGTCAGTATCCCTTTGTACAGTGTGAAATCAGGTAGTGTGATGCTTTAGTTTGCTTGCCTATAATTGCCTCGGGCAGTTGGGCATTTTATGAATCCATATGAATTTTGACATTGTCTTTTTTATTCCTTCATAAAATATATTATGGTAGGGATTGTATTAAAGATGATTCTCTTAGGATTTGGACCCGTATTTTGGACATCTTTACATTAATTCTTCTAGGACTGAGTGTGTGACATTTTTCTATTTACTTGTTTCCTCACATTTTTAAAATCAAAGTTGTATATCTTTCAGTATATAGGTCTTTCATCCCTTTGAGTGAATTTATTCCTAAATTTTTTGTAGCTATTGTAAATAGATTGCTCTGTCTTATTTTTATGATTGTTTATTTCCATATTACTGATTTTTGTGTATTTCATTTGTTTCCTTCAACTTTGCTGTAGTAATCTACTTTGGTTTTTTTGTGGAATGTGTGCGGGGTGGGGGTTACTACTTAGAAGATCAAATTATCAACAAACATGCAAATTTGACTTTCTTATTGGTCAAGCCATTTTTATATTTTAGGAATAAATTTCACTTGATCATGGTTGATGGTCCTTTTAATATGTTGTTGAACTTGCTGTGCTCGTGTTTGGTTGAGAACCATTTCTACATTTCTCAGGGATATATTGGCCTGCAACCCTTTGCTTGTCCCTGTCTGGGTTTGGTTCATGGGTGTCACTGACTTTTTACAGTTTGGTAGTATTTCTTCCTCTTGGATTTATTGGAAGAGTTGGAGACGGATTGGTAGTGGGTCTTCTTTAAATACTTGGTGCAGCCACGAAGGAGCTAGGGCCCCGGCTGCTGCTTCTCCCTGGCCTTCGCCGTGGTGCTCACCTTCACTGTCTTTTTTTCTAGGAGACGTGATAGATGTCATCTGATCAGTTGAAATTTTCTGTTGCTTCATTAGTGAGACTTAGCAGCTTATAAGAATCTAAGAATTTGCCAGTTTCTCTACCTAATCCTTTTGTTGGCATATATCATTCACAGTAGCCTGTGATTATGCTCTGAATTTGCATACTGTTTGTGGTAATCTCTGGTTTTAGTTTCTGATTTATTTCCTGCTTCTTTCTTTCTTCATCTAGGTAAACTTTCTTGGTTTTGTTTGTCTTTTGTTCAAAACTCAGCTTGTAGTTTCCTGGATGTTTTGTAATATTTTTCTGTTCTCCATTTCATTTTTAATTCTCTGATATTGCTCAATTTTTCTGCTTTGTAATTTTCCCTTCAGTTTAGTTTTTTTTTTTTTTTTTTTTTTTTTTTTTTTTTTTTTTTTTTTTTTTTTTTTTTTTTTTTTTTTTTTTTTTTTTTTTTTTTTTTTTTTTTTTTTTTTTTTTTTTTTTTTTTTTTTTTTTTTTTTTTTTTTTTTTTTTTTTTTTTTTTTTTTTTTTTTTTTTTTTTTTTTTCTCTAGTTCTTGGAGTTGTATTTCAGATGAAATTTCACTCTCTTCCCTGTTTTTTTTCTTTCTCCCTCACCCCTTTTTTTCTTTGTTGCCCTGAGAAGCCAACCTTGGGCCACTACCGCTGAGGTCCATACCCAACCCTTTTAGTTATTTTAAGACAGGTTTTCACTGAGTTGGCCAGGTAGCACTTGTACTTACAATTGACTGCCTCAGCCTCCCTCAGTGCTGGTGTTAGAGGTGTGCACCAAGACAAAGAGATTCTTCCTAATTTTTTTTTTTTTTTTTTGAGAGCGGGTCTCACTATGCAGTTCAGGCTGGTCTCGAGCTTGCACTGATCCTCTTGCCTCAGCCTTCCAAGTGCTGGGATTATAGGTCTTCTTAAATTTTGAAGTAGGCATTTCTGCTATATAATTTCCTAACTGAAACACTTTCCATCAGAAGTCTAACCAACAGGTATAAAAAGTCAAGCCATGTTAATATGCTGAGCTGTATAAGGCTCAAGTCAACCTCCGATGTTGCCAGTTGTGCTGATAACCCACTACTATTATGGACTATTAGACTATATATACAGCTGCTTTCTCTTAGTTCAGTGAGAAGATTTGTACTGATAGTTTTATCCAAGATATAAGGTCTGCATCTTGTACTCTAAACAAATACTACAAAGACAACAATATACAATATATTAATAATAATACATTGTTAGTAGGTACTGTCCTACTAACCTGCTGCAAAACTGCCTCATTGCTATTTCTTTTCATTAAAATTAATTTTAAAAAAGTTTTTAAAAAGAAACACCTTTCATGTGTTAAGACTTTGGAGTGAAGTCGTATTTGTTTAAGATAATGATAACTATTCTGCCCTCTTTTTGCTTCCATTTTTATGGGTATCTTTATCCACTCCTTTATATTCTCTATATATCCTCACAAGCATAGAAATCTTATGTAGTTAGCCTGTAGGTAAGTTTTTGTTTTGTTGTTTAGTCACTTTGGGCCTTTGCAGTAGAGACTTTAACCCACTTAAATTCAAAGTAGTCTTGATAGGGAAGGAATATTACTGTTAGTTTTTCATGTTCTCAAGTTGTTTGTCAGATGTTTTTCTTCTTTCAATTTTCCTGACTTCCTTTGTGATGTCGTGGTTATCTGTATTGGTGTGCTCATTGACCGTTTTCTCTTTATTTCGTACTCCAGATAGAATTTGCTTTGTGGTCATAGGGCGGCAAGCACAGGTAGTCCCTTGCCATTTTGCAGTTCAACTTTCGCAGACTCGCTGTCTCATGTGGGCTCCAACAATATTAATCTTAATTATTGATCATGGATATTTTTGTTCTATTGTAGGATTTTACAGTATGATAGCATATGCATGTTGTTAAAATTATGTAGGTTTACGAGTTTAGAAAATGGTTAAGAACATTAGAAGTGTTTTTAAAAGTGTGGGAAAGGTTTATAGGAGTATGGGAAGGGTTTATAAAGCCTTAAATACTAAAGTAAATATAATGTTGCTACTTTGCTGATTTTCACTTATCACAGGGATGTCTGGAATGGAACCTTCATGCTAGGTGAGGAACCACTGTACCTTCTTCAGCACTGAGCTATTCCCATTAGAGGGCTGTGCTGTTGCTCAACTTTGGCTACAGCTTTACATTTATGTCTCCCTGTATGTTCTTTTTTTTTTTTTTTTTTTCTTTTGAGACAGGGTCTCATTGTGCAGTTCAGGCTGGCTTTGAGTTCACTTTTGTAGCCCAGGCTGGTCTCAAACTCACAACAATCCTCCTGCCTCAGCCTCCCGAGTGCTGGGATTACAGGCGTGAGTCACCATGCCCGGCTTATGTATGTTCATATTTTACAGGTCAGAATTTACAACATATTGTCATGAATAAGCTTACCAATTTATTTTAGTTATAGTTTTTATTCATTGTTTTATTTTTCTAATTCTAGGTGAAGGATAAAATTGTTTAATGCACTATCCTTATCAGTTGTGTTTTCCATTAATTTGATACATCTTTATCATTTCTATTTTTGTCTAAGTTTTTGCTGTTTTTGTGTATTAGTTTCTAAATTCTTTCAATCCATATACTCTTACAGTTCATGAAACTTGTTAATGAGTATTATTCTGAATTATCAGTCATCTCATAGAATCCATTTCTTTGGAATGTGTTATTGGAGATTTATCAGTTCACTTTGGAAATGCTGTGGTTTCCTGATTCTTCTTAACTTCTGTGATCTTACATTGTTGTCTTCACAGTTGAGGAGGCAGCTTCCTTTCTTGGCCTTTCCAGGTGATCTTTGACAGACCTTCACTACCTGTTGTAGCCTGTAATTCTGGAAGGACCGCCTAGGAACAGCTCCAGGCAGCCGTAGTCCGTGGCAAGCTCCCTAGGTGCCTAGGCGTGGCGTCTGCTGGTGAATGAAGAGCTGTGAGCTGGTTTCTGTAATGTCTCCTTGTCAGGCCAGCAGTGAGTTGCCTTTTTTGGTCAGACAGCTCCCCTCTTTGTGGTCTGTGGCACCCTGTAACCATTAGGCAGTATCTTTCTGAGAGGGCCAACCTGAGGCTGTTCTTAGCTCTGTGTTATAGTTGATTGTTTTCCTCAAAATAGAGCAGTGCTTTCAGCCTTTAGCTGAATTGAGTAACCCTTTGAGTTCCCAAATGGAGCAGGTCTAGCTCCTTGTCTTTACAACTTTCAGAGGTAAAGTTTAACTGCGTGGGTAGGGTCATTGTACAAGCTTTTAAACTGAGTTGAGTCATTGTTTGACTTCTAAATTAAGCAGGCCTTTCCTCTCTGCCTCTGTGAAATCTGTGGAGGGAATTTCTCTGCGTGGGTGGCCACTGGGAAATTTTTGCATGAATATAGCTGCTGCTTGATGCTCCAGATCAAGTAGGACCCACACCTTCCACTCTCTGAGCTCCACAGAGGTTGGAATCTTTGGGCCCAAATGGGATCAGTGGCATTTCTTTCTACCTTCCGAGTGCAGTTGCCTGATTTTACAGAAGAAAAAAATTGAAATTCTTTGCTTATATGAGGTACAGAGAAGTGAGAGTCTTCCTTCCTGTTCAGGTATTTGGGTGGGCTTTTTTGGCTGAAAAAACCCTGACATTCTGGATGAAACAGCACTAGCCCACAGATTTTCCTAAGCTTGATTGAAGAATTTGTTTTCTTGCCTGCATGGGCATATTTGGATAGACACTCAGTTGGGCTGGGAGGTGAATCATCCAGGGACATGAGCTAGATTGAACTTCCCTTTCTGCTTGTAAAGGCAACCAGCTCAACCTTAAGGTTTTCTCTGAGGTTGGAAGATATTTCTGACCAGATGCCGCAGCTAGCAGCAACACTGAATCCTATCACAATTCACATAAGAACTCTGTTCCCTGTTCTCTTTTTGGTTTTTGCCTGCCTCCAGGTAGCCTATTGATACCATTCCCACCATGTGATTTTTTTAAAATTAATTAATTAATTAATTTACTGTACCAGAGATCGAACGTGGGACCTTGCACTTGCCTGGCTGGTGCTTACGCTGTTGCACTATCTCCTCAGCCCTTTTTGGAGGTTTCTTGCCTGCTAGAGTAGCAGGATAACTCCATACAGTTCTCTCTTTCACCTGTAGAACTATGAATTTGCAGAAGCCTCCAAGTCTGGTGTCATATTTCTTTAGGGATGCAGGTAGTATGACACAGGTGGGATGGGAACACAGGGTTCACTTTTGAATTTTTTTTTTTTTTTTTTCAGCTCTGTGAGCCAAGCAGGAGCTTCAGCTTTATTCCGGTTGGGGTGTTCCAAAGAGATTTTAGTCTCATGATAGAAACAAGTTGAACTTTCTGTGGGAAGCATTCAGTCTGAGACTTCCTGTACCCCATTTTCATAGGCATTACTCTAAACATTTTACAGCTTCCAAAATAGTCATCTGAAAAGTGCCTCAGTCAGCAAGGAAACTGATGACTAAGCAAATGTCTGGTAAGAGCCAGTGTCCTGAGACGAGACATCTTGTACTCAGTACCAGGGTTATGCTTCTCAGTTGACTGTGGAATCCTTCACTGAATTCTGAGGCTGTGTGACCTGATATGGTTCAGTACTACTGCACTCACCCATGAAGGCATCTGGACGCCTGCCTAAGGTCATTAAGTCCTGTGTACAAGCATTCCTTGTGTACTTTCTTTATACAGGCATAGTAGCTATACTGTGGATGGAGGATGAAGCATGAAGTCATTTCCCTTAACTTCAAAGAGTGCTATTTGGGAGACACCCAGATTCCTGAAAGATGGATTCAGGGTGATACAGTGAGCTCACACTGTGTCTAGAGTGTGGGAGCAAAGAGAAAAGATACAGAGACACCTAGCACAATGACCTGACCAGTCCTGGGGAGGTGATTACCATCTGAGTTGGATGTTCCAAGGGGAGAATGATTTAAAATAGATGACAATCATGTTCCATCTAATCCCTAGAATGGTCCTGTAGGTGGGTTTTCCAGTCTTAGCATTAGAGAAGCTTAGCATATTTGAAAATGGAACAGATACATTGGTGGACATAAAATAAGACAAGAAGCAGTACTTACCTATGGCAGAGTCACTTATGAAGTACAGCTCTATCTCCAGTGAAGAGGTTAAGGCTTTGCGGTTATCGAACCTGGGATGCCAGTTCCATCCTCAGGAGGGAAGAGCCATTGGTAGTGTTAAGAATAAGATCTGTATTTTGTTTTGGGACAAATTTCAGCAATAGAAGTTCCTTTCGGATTGAATTTACAACTATTTCTCTGAGTCTTCAACATCCAAATATCCTGCTTACAAACTCTGTTTCTAAACTCACATTCCAGTACAAGGCTTAAATCTCCCCCAAAGCCAAACCATGAGATATTCCTGTCTGGAATCCTGCTCATATGCATCTCCACAGATGCCACTCACATGTTTCGTTGTCATGAACACGTCACCAGCACTGCATGTGATGTATTTAAATGAACCTGAGTGCACACCCTCTCATGGCACAGCTTCTCTGTGTCTAATCTTTCAGCATTGTGTGAGCGTAGAGTTCAGTTACCTGGACATCTCTGCGTGGCGTTTGCCCTATGGCTCCTACACCTGCTCCTGTTTTTGTGTATCTGCTGCTGGCATCTGGCTCTGCCCAGGCAGGCAGGCTCCTGGTGGGGCCCATGGATGGGAGCCACTGGTTCACCATGCGCTTGGTGGTAGAGAAATTCATGTGCAGAGGGCATGAGGGCAGAGGTCATTTAGCAACTGGGACAGTCACTAAATTTGACAGTAAAGACTTACTCAGTTTCTTTCCCTCTGGAGAACTGGGACTGGGAGCTCAAGATGTTTGTCAATGCTTGGTGGAAAAGCCAAGAGCAACATATGTTGTCTTTACTACTGGGTTCAAACAATGGGTTTTTTTGAATTGTATTTTCTACTCTAGAAATTTGTTTAATGACAAAAAGTTAGTAAAATACTTGAAGGAGAGTTCTTCTGATGCAGTATTTCTGATCCTTTCAATATCTGTGGATTAATTATTGTTAAGTATTTTTCACTCCGATCTGTGGTCTTCACTAGAGGGGTATTTTGCAAGTTTCTTCAAGAAGGGGCTCAGTGTCCTGCTCCTCCCTCTTATGTTCCCAGTCTTATCTCAGGCTTTTCAGAAGCCATGACTTTCAAGGAGAGAACATACAATCAAATTTTCCACTTGTCAGAGCATTTATTGTGCCCTTATTTTTTTTTCAAAAAAGCCTTAGCAATTGCCTCTGAAATTCCCCAACACCCGTCACAGCATATGACCTCTTCAGCCACACATGGATCTGTTTGTTGTGTGTGGACTTCACTTTTGACTATCCCAGGCCTGTGATGCTCAACATAGTCATTGTTGGTGGGATCAACTGCCATGAGGGAAAGCTCTTGTCTGAGGCACGTTGTCTCTCCATGGTACACTAAGAAAATTTGGCCAGAAAATAACAGCTTACCTGTCATTTGCTGTTTCGATTCAACACATTTCAACTTTCATTGAGGCTTAGCAAATTCTTGTGTGCCATCCATTTAATTATACATTAGCAAATTTTATAAATCCACCCTCACTGATATAAAAATATCTGTAGAATTCATATTACTCTATATACTGTCTATACTGTATTTTTAAATTCTGTTTTTGGAAAAATAGTGACAATCTATCAGGAATCAAAACTTTCATGTTTGCTAATGCTGTGCTATACCCTCTAAGAAAATGCTCTTAACAGTTTGGCATACAACTTTCATTTTCTTAAATTATTTTTTAATAATAAGTATAGTATGTGTAATATAAACTCTTACAGCTGTTTATTGAAATCACGTCTAATGTCACACTGGACAAAATGCTCTTTACCCAGTTCTTTCACTTGCCAGTAAGTAATAGTTACCTTTGAAGGTCAGTACTTATAGATCTGACATGTTCCTGCAATGAAAGAATAAATGTCTTTATGGTGGATACACTAGTGTGTTTTCAGACAACTAATGTTGAGAGATACTCAGTTTGACTAAACTAAACATTCTCAAGTACTTGGTTTAAACTCAAAGATGTCCATATTTGTCCTTTATTGTATGTAGTGTTACAGAGTTTTAAGAGGAGGGCTGCTAGGTTTAATGATGCACATATAATGCACTTTAATAAATTTGACTGATTTCTTTAGAAGTTTTCAACAGCCTCATAGTTGAGCCCACAGTGTCTGAGAGTTCTGGTACTTTGACAGCTTCTTTGACACTTGGTGTTGTCAAACTTTTTAATCTTTCTTAATTTTATGGGCAAAAAAGAAACCTATGAGTCTATTTCAGTTTTTACTTCCCCTTCACAGATCCATTGGCCATCTGTATTTCCTCTTTTGTGAATTAGTTACAGCCTAAAAATTTTATAGGATTATTTGTTTTTGTATAACTAAGTCCACAAGCTTATTGTGTAGTAAGGATATCAAGAGAAAGCTTTTATTATTTGTGCTGGCAATATTGTTTCCTTGGCTGTTCTTCGTTTTTGTCATACAAGATTATCATTTCTGGAAAAGCAAATTGGCTTGGTTTTCTTGAATTTTTCTAGATTTCACTTGTTTAGTTCTCACAGACTAATCTATCTGAGGATATTCTGTGTCTTGTGTTTTAGTGTTTTAATTCCTCAAGTGTTGGTAATACCTTTCAAGCTATATAGTGGTGGGTATCTAATGCTAGTTTTTATTCAGTGTGTATTTCACTATACTATACTATTTAATAAAAATATCACCTTTCATCCAGAGAATTGAAATGCATCTATATCATATCTTAATTTTTTATATTTATTTATGTCTACTTCTGAAGTCTCAGTTCTTTTCTACTGACTTATTTATCCATTCATTGTGTGATGTTATAGCTTAATTAAATAGCTTCATGGTAACATTTAGTGCCTGATGGCGCAAGCCTTGTACTCATATTTGTTTTTCTAAATTTTGTTAGGGATTCTAATAATGCTTTCTTCATAAATTAAGAAGATATAATAATTGAAAGTGTTATGTCTAATTCCAAAAACAATAAGGCTCTGTTAATATTGTAGTAAATTTTTCTATTAATTTGAAAAAGATTGGGATTCTTTTTTTTTTTTTTTTTACTATTCAGAAAGATACAGTGGTTCTTGATTGTGATCTTATTTTCTTCTAGTAATAAAATGTTGCACTTTTCTTCATATGATCCTTGTACTTTCGTTAAAATTTATTCCTAGGTATTTTATCATTTTTGAAGCTTTGTATACAGGGATAGTTTTCTATTTTGGACTAGTTTTTAGTAATTACACTATAGTTATGGTTTTTGCACATTTATCTTGTATCTATCCATACTATTACTTGATTTTATTAGTTTGAAAGTTTACTAGATATGTAATATCATCTGCAATACATCCCCCTCCCTGATATTTATGTTACTTTTTTGCCATATATATCAAAAAATGTATACACATAAGAAAAGAAAAACTTATATGAATATTTTATTACTAAATTTATTGAAATATCATGAAATTGGTATGTTATCTTTGGGCTCTAGAGTTACGAGAGGTGCTCAGCCAGTGACCATCTATGGTACTTAGCCGGTGGCCATCTATGGCCATCTATTGAAAGAACATCACACTACTTTTCTCTCCCTCTCTAGTAGAGCGATACAGAGACAGAGATACAATTTTCAAAATGTTTCTGAATGATTATTACTGGTCTGGGCTGTTTTGAGTTGTGATTCAATCATTTGCAATTGAAAATACAAGAGTAAGGTTCTTGGGAAATCCATATTTGCAAAATCTAGGTCAGACGCCTCACCTCTCACTCATCTTTACATCTGTTGTGTGCATTTCATCACCGTTCTAGTTTACTATAAGGTCAAACACACTTGGCGATAGAATGTCTAACATGTCTGGTGTGAGCTTGTTCACTGAGTGATTTTTTTTTTTTTTTTTTTTTTTTTTTTTTTTTTTTTTTTTTTTTTTTTTTTTTTTTTTTTTTTTTTTTTTTTTTTTTTTTTTTTTTTTTTTTTTTTTTTTTTTTTTTTTTTTTTTTTTTTTTTTTTTTTTTTTTTTTTTTTTTTTTTTTTTTTTTTTTTTTTTTTTTTTTTTGGCCAACTCCTGAGAGAGTAAAATAGTATTCTTTCTAAAAATTCAGAGACTCTAGCGTTTTAGGCTTGTCAGAATTAGGCCTGATCTTGTTCTGTGGCAAGGCTGGTCAATGAGACGTGCTAATTAGGAAAAGTAAAAGTATCAGAATAACTGGAGAGAACTTAGAATCCTAATACGCTGTTAGTCACGACGTGAAACGATGAAGCAGTTGTGGAAAGCAGTCTGATGGTCCTTCAGTAAGTGAAAACTTGAATTACCTTATAGGCTAGCAATTCTACTTCTCCACGTGGAGGCAGGGAATTGAAAAACAGTACCAAAACAAGGGCTTGGGTGTGAACGATCCCAGGGACACTGTTCCTATAGTCAGAAGATGAAACGACCCTAAAATCCATCAATGAACAGTGACATTTTATAAATATAGTCAGTCCATGCATTAGTATGATAATCAAACATAAAAGGAATAAAACAGGTATATGCTACAGAATAGATGCATTCTGAAAATATCTAAAGTAAAGAGACTCAAAACGGGCGTGGTAGCTCACGCCTGTAATCCCAGCACTCGGGAGGCTGAGGCAGGAGGATCGGTGCGAGTTCGGAGACCAGCCTGGGCTACAAAAGCGAGCTCAAGGCCAGCCTCAGCAGCATAGAGAGACCCTGTCTCAAAAAGTCAAAAAATAAATAAATGAAGTAAAGGGACTCCGATGAAAGAGCCATCTATTATATTATTCTATGTACATGAAATACTCAGAATAGACAAATTCATAGAGACACAGCAGTTTAATATTTGCCAAAAACAGAGGAGAGAGGGAAAGAGGAGTGACTCATTAGTTAAAAAGATTTTGGGGGGGTGACAAAGTATTTTAATCTACCCATCACCTGAACAGTGGATTTCAAAAGATGCAATAGCCTTTTGTTTCTCCCAGCGCTGGGCGCCGGCCTTTTGCGCTCTTCACCCCACCACTGCCCAGCTCCCGCAGACAGCTGAGGCCATGGGTTTCCGAGACCTGAAAAGCCCCGCCGGCCTGCAGGTGCTCAACGATTACCTGGCCGACAAGAGCTACATCGAGGGGTTTGTGCCCTCACAGGCCGATGTGGCGGTGTGTGAAGCAGTCTCCTGCCCCCTGCCTGCCGACTTGTGCCATGTGCTACGTTGGTACAATCACATCAAGTCTTACGAAAAGGAAAAGGCCAGCCTGCCAGAGTGAAGAAAGCTTTAGGCAAGTATAGCCCTGCCAATGTGGAAGACAGCCCCGGAGGGGGAGCTGCGGACAGTAGAGATGATGATGATGTTGATCTCTTTGGTCCTGATGACGAAGAGGAAAGTGAAGAAGCAGAGAGGCTGAGGGAAGAGCGGCTTGCACAGTATGAATCCAAGAAAGCCAAAAAACCTGCCCTTGTTGCCAAGTCTTCCCTCTTGCTAGATGTGAAACCTTGGGATGATGCAACAGATGGTGAAACTGGAGGAGTGCGTCCGAAGCACTCAAGCAGACGGCTTGGTCTGGGGCTCCTCTAAACTAGTTCCAGTGGGCTATGGAATTAAAAAGCTGCAAATACAGTGTGTAGCTGAAGATGATAAAGTTGGAGCAGACATGCTGGAAGAGCAGATCACTGCTTTTGAGGACTATGTGCAGGCCATGGATGTGGCTGCTTTTAACAAGATCTAAAATTCATTCCAGATCACTGCACTTCAATAAAAGCTTGAGGGACAGTCAAAAAAAAAAAAAAGATGCAATATTTTTATATAATGGAATATTACTCAGCTATAAAGACAAACTTGAGGCTTTTATAGGTAAATGGAGGCTAGAGGATATACTCAGAAGTGAAATAAATCAGACCTACGTGTGTAAATATTGTATCATTTCCCTTGCATAAGAATTTGAAGGAAGAAATAAAACCTGAAAGGAATAATATATACAGTAAAACAGCAAGAAACTGAACATAAGGAATAAACAGTGAAGGTGATGGAAAGGGAAAGAAGGGTGGAAAATTATATATATAAGATGGCTGAGATAATTGTAGTACTGATTTCCAACAGTATTTTCAAAGTGGCAGTAATGTTTAAAATTTTCACTTTGACAAACTATATATGCTAATATCTGTAATCTGTGCAAGTACTTTGAAGAAACAAAGTGCAACATGAAAACCACGGTTGAATACCTCTTATCTTGTTCTTCTAAATGGATACCATGCAGAATCAGGGATTGAACTCAGGCCCTTGTGCTTGCCAGGCAAGTGCTTATTCTACTGAGCTATTTCCCCAGCCCTATTTCTAATGTCCTATCAATTAGTATACTTTCTTCAAAATAAATTAAAAAATAAAAAGCAAAAAAACAAGAAAAAATTAAGATTTATTGAAAGGAGGCATTACAGTTTAATTATTTGACCAATCTTGCATACCTATATCTATGAATCTGAGTAACAGATTTGATGATGATAATATATAATACAACAACTATTGTTAAATTTTTATTATTGTTTTGAAATTCTGTACCACATGCTTTGTTGTTTGTTACTGTTTCTGTCTTTGTTTCTGCTGTTTTGGTTTTGTTTTTACTCTTTAAAATAAAATGAATAAAAAGAAAAAATATTCTAGATCTACATAGTGGTGGTGGTTGTACACATTATGGCTATTCTAGATGCCACTGAATTGTATGCTTTTCTTTTGGAATTATAGGGTCACATTTTAATTCCTGAATTTTACACTTCAGCATTAATGTTACCACATGTATATAAATGGTATAAAACAAATACAGTGGTGCTTTTAATACAAAATGAACATCTGTTTTATGGAAAAATCTATATTTCATACCTATATAGATAGCCCATCTCTTTTTAAAACAATAGCCCAAATTAAAATTAACTACAAAATCTTCAAGACAGGGGATGCTTCTTCAGTTTAAGCTATTCCAGGAAAAATGTACCCATAACATATTACAAACATGATCTAGACTGTAGCTGGAATTATTTTTAGATTGTTTTTTTTCCAATGTATTAAGTTGTAGTTTGGGGACATTTTTCTCATCTCAACATGATCTCAGGTGACAGATGAATAAACTAACATTAAAATATTTATAGTAACTGGCTGTTCTAAAAAATAAACAATCGTTTGCCCCTCAATTTGTTATTTTAAGTTCATTTACGTGCATGGAATGTGCTCTCTTAAAAAGAAGCTTTCATGTTATAACCTTAGTGGAAAAGCTTAAAATGCTCCAAGTGGCTCTGACACTTAAGTAGCTCCTGGATTACAGTGGCTTTAGATATTAAATATCACTTGCACTCAGCACTATTCTTTGTAAGGTACCCTTTAACTCTTGCCTACATCCCTAAAGGGACACACTTTATTAATAAAGCAGCAACTTTACTAATAAGTGGCTCCCAATGATCTTCCTCAAACAATTGTACCTGTAGGTGAAGACACTATTCTGTCCACTTCTAAGTTGGATAATTCTGGAACACTAACACACTTTCTTAGCCACAGTTATCTCAAAGTGCTGATTTTAAAATTATATTAACAAAACTATCTATTTTTAAAAATCCAGCTTGTCTGTATCAAAATATATATTGAAAATTTCTGATGTAGAAAACTTTTTTTTGTCTTTTTGAGACAGGGTCTCGCTATGCAGTTCAGGCTGGCCTTGAGCTCACTTTTTGTAGCCCAGGCTGGTCTCGAAGTTGCACTGATCTTTCTGCCTCAGCCTCCCCGAGTGCTGGGATTACAGGCGTGAGCTACCACGCCCAGCTCTGATGTAGAAAACAGGTATAACTCAGTACTGGGACAACCAGGCAGCTTACATTATAACTGAAAATTGGATATTAAAACTTTGATTCCACTAGACTTAAAATGATGTTGTAGAAATGATTTTGTAATTTTCACGGTAAGTAAGTATATAGCTTATAGATAAAAGATAAAAGGACTTCTCTTGGATCAAAACACATATAAAGACTATTTTTGGACAGGGCAGTAAAAATTTCCAAAGAAATGAAGTAAGGGGATACAAGAATATATATAGCGAAATGGTAAAATTCACTGGAACTTAAGAATAGACGGCTTTGGAGCAACAGGGCAAACTCGCAGCAGGGCTGTCAGCCTTTGTTTAGCATCTGGGCACACCAGAAATCTCTGGCCGGCTCTGCACAGGTGAGTGACTACTCACTGTGCTGCATGCATTGAGGGGAAGGGGATTTAAGCAGATGCTCCTCACCTTTCATCAACTCCTTGTGAAGATCTCATTTTAGTTTAGAAATGCCTTAGAGTCTCAAAAATGGAGCATGAATCCTTATGGAAGTTGCACAAGCCAACCCTCAATATGGTCCATGACAGAGCTGCTTAAGAACTCCAGTGCCACAGCCAGTGAGGCCTCCAGGCCTCTTGTTGAAATCAGAAGTGCAGTTCCATTTAGAGCAAAGAGCCTTTGGTAGTATGAGAATGATGTCCTTATTTTGCCTTGCACCAAATTCATGAATTATAATCTTTATTTCCTTACCTTTTCAGAATCCTTAAGTTTAAGCGCATTGCTCAATAGTTAACTCCCCTTTACCTTTCAAACTGACACTGAGGCACAGTGCATAATCTGTCCCCAGGGTAAAGTTCATAAACTACTTTCACCTATACAACCTATGATAGGCATCATTTATATTACTTAATTATTCTTACTCGTGAGTAGATTATTGGCAGTGAGTTTGATTTTTGTCTTAAATTCCTGTATGAAGCCACACCCTCCTCTCAAGGTAAGTTTTATTTACACTTCCTCTATCCACGGCACTCTGTACCAGCCAAGAGTCTGAGCAGCTGGCAGGCTCTGCTCTGCAGTCCCCATGGCTCCTGCATGCCCGCCCACCCTCCTCCCTCTGGCACTGTGTCTGTTGCTGG